>JAJIBD010027387.1:0-90588 GCA_021461705.1 Cryptotis parvus
TGTAATCCCATATGTTTATATTTTCTTCTAGTTGCTCTGGTAGTGATGTTTCACCTTTGAAGATGCCTTTAGCTTCAATGTCGTGGAGGGTTTTTCCTATATTTTCTTCAATGTACATTATGGATTCAAGTCTGATATTGAGATCTTTAATCCATTTTGATCTGATTTTTGTGCATGGTGTTAGACACAGGTCCAAATTCATTTTTTTTTACATATCATTGCCAAGTTTTCCCAAAACCACTTGTTGAAGAGGCTTTCCTTACTCCATTTTGGACTCTTTGCACGTTTATCAAAAATTAAATGATCATGTGTTTGAGGTTGGGTGTAAGGATACTCAATTCTATTCCATAGGTCCACAGGTCCGTTTTTATTCCGATACCACGCTGTTTTAATTACTACTGCCTTGTAGTACAGTTTGAAGTTGGGAAAGGTGATGCCTCCCATCTTCTTTTTCCCAAAGATTGCTTTAGCTATCCTTGGGGGTTTATTGTTCCATACAAATTTCAGGAGTGTTTGGTCAATTTCTTTGAAGAATGTCATGGGTATCCTTATAGGGACTGCAATGAATCTGTACAGAGCTCTAGGGAGTATTACCATTTTGACAATGTTGATTCTCCCCATCCATGAGCAGGAATATGTTTCCACTTCCTTGTGTCCTCTTTTATCTCTTGGAGCAGTTTCTTGTAGTTTTCTTTGTACAGGTCCTTTCCACACTTGGGTAAGTTGATTCCTAGGTATTTGATTTTCTGTGGCACAATTGTGAATGGAACCGTTTCCTTAATGTCCCTTCCTTTTCTTTCGTTATTTGTATATAGGAAAGCCACTGACTTTTGGGTGTTGATTTTGTATCCTGCCACTCTACTATATGTGTCTATTGTTTCTAGGAGTTTTTTGGTAGAGAGTTTAGGGTTCTCTAGGTATAATATTATGTCATCTGCAAATAATGATATCTTGGCCTCTTCCTTGCCTATCTGGATGCCCTTGATGTCCTTTTTCTTCTCTGATTGCTGTGGCAAGTACTTCCAGTATTATATTTGAATAAAAGAGGTGAGAGTGGGCAACCTTGTCTTGTCCCTGATCTCAGGGGAAGGCTTTCAACTTTTCCCCATTGAGAATGATGCTCGCTGTGGGCTTTTGGTAGATGGCTGTAACTATCTTGAGGAAAGTCCCTTCAATTCCCAATTTCTGGAGGGTTTTAATCATGAACGGGTACTGGATCTTGTCAAATGCTTTTTCTGTGTCTATTGATAGGATCATATGGTTTTTATTTTTTCTCTTATTATATGATGTATTATGTTGATTGACTTGCGAATGTTGAACCATCCTTGCATTCCCAGGATGAATCCTACTTGGTCATGATGTATAATCTTCTTGATGAGTCTTTGGATTCTGTTTGCTAGTATTTTGTTGAAGATCTTAGCATCCGTGTTCATCAGGGATATTGGTCTGTAGTTTTCTTTCTTTGTACTGTCTCTCCCTGCTTTGGGTATCAGGGTGATATGTGCCTTGTAGAAGCTGTTTGGGAGTGTTTCTGTTTCTTCTATTTCCTGGAAGAGCTTGAAAAGGGCTGGAGGGCTAAGTTGGTAGAGTTCACTAGGGAATCTGTCTGGACCTGGGCTTTTGTGTTTGGGCAGACTTTTAATTACTGTTTCAATTTCCTCGATGGTGATCGGCTCATTCAGGTATTGGAGATCTTCTTGTTTCAGACTTGGGAGGTTAGAGGACTTCAGGAATTTATCCATTTCTTCTAGATTCTCGTGTTTCATGGCATACGGCTCTCAAAGTAATCTCTGATGATCTTTTGGATTTCTGTGGTTTCTGTTGTGATGTCACCCTTTTTATTTCTGATTCTGTGTATTTGGGTTCTCTCTTTCTCTGTCCCTATGAGGCTTGCACTGTTTGTAAATCTGGTTTATTTCAAAAAACCACTTTTTTTTTTTTTAATTTTTTTTTTTTTTTTTTTTTTCAACACAGGTAGCTTTCCTCTCTAAGTTTTTTATTTCCTCTGCCTGGGCTGCTTTGTTGGTTTTTCTAATGCCTTCAGCTCTGTAGTCAGTTTTTTTTTTTTCTCTGATAAATCCAGCATAAACTTCCCGCTGAACTGGCTTTTCGCAGTTCCTCAATTTTATTGCTGCCTTCATTTTTTTTTTATATTTGAGCCATGGCTGTTCAGGAAACCTGGTTTGCTTTGGTTTGACTCAGTTTCTGATGAGGGGTTAACTTCCATTTCATTGCATCTGGTCTGAAAATGATAGTTGACACTTTCTTTATTTTATTGAGGTATGCTTTGGGGCTCAGCATCTGGTCTATGTTGTGAGAAGCTGTTTGGGCCATATTAAAAAAAATATGTCTGCAGCTCTTTTGGCATGGTAGTTTCAGTCTTGTTGAGCTATCCATAGTTGATAGAGCAGTGTTGGTCTCCAACTTTTTGTGTTACTTTTTTTTATTCTGTTTAGTTCTCTTACCAGTTGTTTTATGTATTTTCTGGCCCCTCATGTGGGTGCATATATGATGGTATACATACCCCCTTATTAATAAGAAATGGCCTTCATTGTCCCTTCTAACCTTTTTCAGCCTCAAGTCTATATTATCTGATACTAGTATGGCCACACCAGCCTTTTTGGAAGAGTTGTTTCCGTGGAGAATGGTCTTCCAACCATTGACTTTGAGTCTGTGTTTGTTCTGATTATTCAGATGTGTTTCTTCTAGACAGCAGAATGTTGGGTTCAATTCTTTAATCCATTTTGTCACTCTGTGTCTCTTAATTGGTGCATTTAGACCGTTGACATTGAGAGATTTTGTCATTGGATTTTGTGCCATCTTTCTGTTTGTGCTTGTTGTGCTTTGGGTTTGTTCATATTACAGTAGACCCTTCAGTCCTTTTTTCAGTCCTTCTTTTAAAGTTGGTTTTGAGTCCATGAAGTTCCTGAGTTGTTGCTTATCCATGAAGTTGTGTATCTTTTCTTCATATCTGAATGTGATCTGGCCGGGTAAAGAATTCTTGGTGAGGCCTGCAGTTCATTGAGCCTTTTCACAATACCCCACCATTGTTTTCGGGCTTGCAGTGTTTCATCAGAGAAGTCTGCTGTAAATCTTAGGGATGTTCCTTTGCATGTGATTTCCTTCTTTGATCTTGCTGCTTTCAGTATTCTATCTCTATCTATAGTTTTCGTCATTCTAATTAGGATGTGTCTTGGAGTATTCTTGTTGGGGTTTCTTTTAGCTAGTATCCTACGGGCCTCCTGGATCTTGAGGCAAGCGTTCTTCATTTCTGGGAACTTCTCAGCAATTATGGCTTTGACAGTTTCTTCTTCATCAGGGTTTTCTTCTTGCCCTTCTGGGACCCCAATGGTTAGTATGTTGTTTCTTCTGGCTTCATCCCGATTATCTCCTGTTGTCTGTTCGGTAATTGTGAGTCTTTTTTCTATCTTCTGGTGTTGTGTAGAGAATCTTTGGAACTTGTCTTCTAGGTCACTAATTTTTTCTTCAGTAGTTTATTCTTGGTGGCCTTCCACTGTGTTTTTCATTTCATTTACCTCATTTTTAATATCTGTCATTTCCATTTGCATTTTCCTCACTTCTTCTCTCATGACCTCTTGTATTTATTGATTTTGCATTCCATTGCTTTTGAGTTCCTTATGCATCCTTAACAATTCTTTTTGAAATTCCTTTTCAGAGAGGTTATACAACTCATCGGTATTGCTTGACTCATCTGGACTAGTGACTTCACTCACTGAGTTTGATGGAATTTTGCATTGCTTTACCATTATGACTATTGTAGGTTGCAAATATGAGTTCTTTGGTGACTAGATAGTACAATTAGTAGGTGTCTTGGCTGTTTGCAGGTTTGGGTGGGTGGCAAGGAGTGTAGGAACAAAGGTTCACTGGTACCTCATGCAAGATAGATAGTAAGAGGATCGCATGGATTTGCTAGCGTTCCTGTTGGTGGAAGATCCGGCTGTTCCCTGGGGCTGATTGTGTCGGCAGAGATGCAAGGATCACACACACACACACACACACACACCTGTGGGGGAGGTTGCAGTCATTCCTGGAAGCGCAGGGCCCAAGAGGTCCGGGGTGGAACCAAAGGCCATTTGCCTCGGTTCCCGTTGATGGAAGTTCCGGCTGTTCCCTGGGGCTGATTGGGTCCCCGGGGACGCAAGAATCACCCATAGTTTCTTGACCAGTCATCTATTCTCAGGAACTTGGGTTGTTTCCAGATTCTGGCCATTGTGAATAGTGCTGCGATGAACATACAAGTGCAGACAGCTTCTCTGTCATGAGATTTTTTTTTTGTCCCTGGGGTATATTCCCAGAAGTGGCATTGCTCAGTGTATGGAAGCTCAATTTCTAGTTTTGTGAAGAATGATCAATCTTGTTTTCCACAACGGCTAGACCAGTCAACATTTCTGGCAACAATGAATGGGAGTTCCACTCTCCCCATGCCTGTGCACTGGTTTCCTCTTTTTCTTTTGTAGTGTTATCCATGTTGTTTTGTTTTATAATGGAGAGCATTTTCCTTGTGTCTTGGCCATTTGTACTTCTCCTTTGGGAAGTTTTCCTTCTTTCTTCTCCCCACTTTTTGATGTTTCTTCTTCCTTCTTCTTCTTCTTCTTCTTCTTCTTCTTCTTCTTCTTCTTCTTCTTCTTCTTCTTCTTCTTCTTCTTCTTCTTCTTCTTCTTCTTCTTCTTCTCCTCCTCCTCCTCCTCCTCCTCCTCCTCCTCCTTCTTCTCCTTCTCCTTCTCCTCCTCGCCCCCTCCTCCTCCCCCCTTCCCCCCTCCCCCCCTCCCTCCTCCTCCTTCTTCTGCTTCTTCTCCTCCTTCTCCTTCTCTTTCTCCTTCTCCTTCTCTCCTCCACCTCTGCCTCTGCCTCCACATCTGCCTCCTCCTCCCTCCTTCTCCTTCTTCTTCTTCCCTCCTTCCCCTCCTTCCTCTCTTCCTCCTCTTTCTCCTCCTCCTCCTCCTCCTCCTCCTCCTCTCTCTCTGTATACCTCTCTATCTGTAACTTTCTCCCTTCTCTTACACATTGTGGCTTGTAATAAATACATTTAGGGTTATCATGTATATAGCTTTGCCTATGCTAAATGTTCAGTTCTAGTCTGGTGTTACCATTTCCAACAATTGCTAGCACAACTGCCCAATCTCTGACCTCCACTCAGTAATGTTAGATTCCAACCATTGACAAATCTTCCTGGTACATGTATCACCTGGCCTTGGATATTGGCCTCATACTATTTGCTTTACATCCTGGAAATGAATGCAGTCACCTATATTTGTCTTTTTTCCTTCTGACTAATTTCACTTTGCATTATACTCTCCATGTCCATCCATTTATAGGCAAATTTCTTAACTTTGTTTTTTTCTAACAGCTGCATAGTATTCCATTGTGTAGATGTGTAATAATTTCTTTTATCTGGTCATCTTTTCTAGGGCATTCAGGTTGTTTCCAGATTCTGGCTATTGTGAATAGTGCTGCAATGAACATAGAAGTGAAAATGATGTTTATGCTGTGTGTTTTTGGGCCACCAGGATAAATTTCCAGGAGTGATAATGCTGGGTCAAAGGGTAGCTCTATTTCTAGTTTATAGAGGTATATCCATATTGTTTTCCAAAAGGGCTGAACCAGTCAACATTCTCACCATTCTAACCAACAATGAATGAGAGTCCCTTTCTCTTGCATCCGCTCCAGCACTGGTTGTTCTTGCTCCTTTGAATGTGTGCCATTCTTTGTGGAGTGAGATGATACCTCATTGTCATTTTAATTTGCATCACCCTGATGAGTAGTGATGAAGAACATTTTTCATATGCCTTTTGGCCATCTGAATTTCTTCTTTGTCGAAGTTTCTGTTCATTTCTTCACCCCATTTTTTGATGGGGTTGGCTGGTTTTTTTTCCTTGTAAAGGTTTACCAGTGTCTTATATATCTTGGAAAATAACCCCTTATCAGATGGGCATAGGGTGAATATTCTTTCCCACTCCATGGGCTATTTTTATATCTTGGTCACTGATTCTTTTGAGGTGCAGAAGCTTCTTATGTAGTCCCATGTTTCATGTAGACCCATATGCTCTTTGATCCATTTTGATCTGACTTTTGTGCCTGGCATTAGAAAGATGTGTGAGTTCATTATTTTGCATGTAGCTGCCCAGTTTTCCCAGCTTCACTAGTAGCAGAGATATTTAATTGATGTAAAGCCAGGAGGGTGAGGACAGTTTCACATGACATATCAACACCTAAGTTTCCCCCAAAATGCTGGGGACAGTTTCCTCCTCACTGCTCAACTTAGTATATCACCTCTGAAAAATATTATTACCCACGTTGAAGAAATCTAGCTCATGTCTCTGAGGAGTTATGGGAGACATGCACTTGTTGTTGCTTTAGGACTATAAACCTCTGAATTTATGATGATTTTAATGTTGAGCCATAAACAGAGCCGGTCCAGTTCTCTGAGAGCTGTAGCACCCTTATGCCAAAGAGGTTCTATCTTCTTTATTTGTGTTTGCATATATCCTTAAATCTAATGCCTGGGACAAGAGCTGCTCTCCCTTGGATATCAGCTACTTTCAAATATCCAGGACACACCCTTATCCATTGATCACCTTGCCCTCCAAAAAGCGCCTCACATCAGAGGGAGCTGAGTCCACATAAGATGCCTTGCACAGCACCCGCAATGGGAAGCTGTAGAAACCCCCCAAACAGCAGCAAGGGAAGCAGCCATCACTCCTTTCCCATCTCCCAGCCACCCTGGAGGAACATTATATTTACAAGGCAGCAACAGGAAGGCACAAAGGCCCAAGGAACAAGAACTTGGGGAGAAAAAGAGGATGAAAAATAACTTCCAGGAGAAATAAACTCACATTAGGGTATACATGGTATTTAAAGAAAAATAAAACCCAAATCCCAAGCATCCTATCCAACAGGAAATCATCATTAGTGCTAAGAAATTCCAGGAGGGACCCCTGGGGCAGGAGAAAAATTGTCACACGGACCTAAAGTGGGGCTGCAGATTGGGGAGGGTGAATTATTAGATCCTCAAACACCTGGGAGGGCTCAGTGCTCTGATACCCCAGAAGGAGACAAATCAGTGTTGGTGGGCAGGAGGAGTGTGAGGTGTGCACAGGGGTCACTCTAGCTATGCAGCATCCTACAGTCTGTTGATGTGCAAGCCCAGGCTAGGGGCTGCACACTTTCTGGGAAAAGAGTGTCAGTCTTGTAGAGACAAGAGAAACTGACCTCCTGCCTTTCAGGAGCTTGCCTTTGGGGAAGTAGTTGACACCAGAACAATGGGAGTTTAAGTCAGTGCTCAGGCAGTTGGAGACTTATGCTGAATTTCAGACTTCCCCACAGTTTAACTACAGATGTCCATGGGGATTGATTTAAGAACCCCTGAGAACACGAATGTCCAGGCATTCATTCACCTCGCCCCCTCCCCCTTGCCGTTAGAGTCAGCCTTCGGTGTCTGCATGCCTGAAGTGCCAGGCTGCTTGAATTCATGAATGTGGAACTCAGGATTGTGAGGACCAACTTTACTTGTTAGGGAAAAATCTGTGTACAAACTCATAGTTTGAACCTGTGTGATTCAGGATCAACCATACTTCAAAAGGAGGAATTTGAAGAGACCGTCACTCAGTGTAAGCAGCCTGTCCCTAGCAGAGAGGCAGAGAAGGATTACATGAGACCATCACTCAGCGTAAGCAGCCTGTCCCTAGAAGAGGGGCAGAGGATTAAGAAAGACATTGGATGTGCTATGGCTGCATTCCGTGTCATGAGCAGGATGGCTCGAGCACTTGGGAAACACGATGGGAGCAGATTCTTCTATGCTCTGCAGCTGGAGAGCTAGCACAGCAGGTAAGATTCTTGCCTTGCCCAAGGCTGACCGTAATAATTTGAATCCCTGGCACCACACATGGTTCCCAAACACTGCTAGAAGTTGCTCCTGAGCACAGAGTCAGGAATAGGCCTTTAACAACAAATGTGGATGCAAACTGCAGCCCCAGAATAAAATAAACAAAATAAAATGGCACCAAATAGACTTTTCCATGTTCTGCAGACATGTCTCTACAGTGGCTACATCAGAGCCAGCAAGGGTCCACCCTTTACATGCTGCCTTCTTGACCTCCACTTGAGGGTGCGAGCTACTGTCTAACAAACTGCTAAGGTCGGGCACTGCCTATGCAAGCTAGTTTTAGTATCTGATCCTTACTGCCAGCTATCCTTGAGGATTTAAGTGGCCAAGCCAAAGGAGTTGAAGACAAATGATTGTCTTTGCAATTGGACAATATATAGAACTACTGGGCCTAATTCTTGTTGATTATCAACAAAACTCTATTTTTTGCCCCAGATTCTTCTGCCTTAATAATTGTGCTAGTTCTTTTCTGGCCTCCCTGTTTCTGTATTTTCAGTGTCCTTTGTGTTTGCTACCAGAATGACTATCCTATGTTATTAACACATTTCTCAGAACTATCAGACTTCTAAGCCTGGTGGGCCAGGACTACCCAAATCTGGTCCAAGACAGCTTCCGTGTCCTGATCCTGGGAGATCCAGGATACCAGGTCAGTGTGCCCTAATGCCTTTATTCGGTTTTTCCTTCAATCTGTCATGCTTCTTCCTGTTTCTGTTCTCTTTATAAATTCTACTTTATAGTGAAAACTGCTGAAATGTTATTTCCTGAAATAAGCCATCCCTGAAGCATAGAAGAAATGAGTCATGTATCCCTTCGATGTCCCACAGACCCTGGCATTGCTACTATGATTACCCTCTGTCTTTCTCTGGTTTAGTTACATCTAAATCCATCTAGATTTGACATTGTCGAGGAGGGCCTATTAATTTCAATCCCTAGTCCCAGTTCTGTAAGAGTTATTTATTACTGAAAGTTGATCTGAACATGAAGACTTGAGTCCTGGTTTTACCTACTCAAAAACAAACTAAATAGTCTGTCCATTATAGTCTCCTTCCGCACGTAGGCTAGGGACCGGCATTGTCCCCTGTTGATTCCTTCCTCTGAGATGCTGACTCCCTGTTGGCCAGATTGGAAACATCTAAATCACAGCAGTACATGAGGTAGAGGTACGAGGCTCCGCACAGACCTGGAGATTTCTGAGGTGCAGCTGAATGAATGAATCATGGTACCAACCTGATCCTTATTGACTCAAAATAATTTGGGACACAGGCTCACCTCTAACATGAGGCCAGATGCAAGAGCAGAAAGAAATCCCACATACCAATTTGATCAAGTATTTTCAAGTTGCAAAGGAAACAAAAAAACTCTCCTATGGAATATGATTCTCCTCCTTAGCAATGTACCGCAGTGGCCTGATCTGGTGAACATTCTTCCTTGGATCACACAGGGCAGGAGAGCAAGGAGTTTGGCCACCACACCATGCCTTCCCCTTCTGTTTCATACCTAACGAGGCCTTGTCTCTACATGCTTTGCACTGTTGCCCTTAGACAAGACTTGGCTATCCTTGCACTTTGGGTTGGGGTGCACACACTATTGGTATTGTCTGGCCTTGGATGATAAGACCAAAATTTGGGGAGAAAATTTTGGGTCCTGAACACCAGAGCACAGGGAAAGGACTGTGGGCTCCAGGTGCCTGCAGCCTGGACACTCCTCACTTGACAACAAGTGAAAAAATGGTGGAGTGAAGCCAGGGCTAACCAGGGCCGGGACCCTTCATTCCTGCCTAAAATCTGTCAAACTTTACTCTTCTTAGGAGATTTGCATATCAAGGGAACTAGCAAGAAAGAATCTCAATCCACAGAGGCCAATTCTGGGCTTGTTTGTCCTTGAGGTTTGCACATACATTATCAGTCCAGAGAGAGCTAGAACAAGTCAGAAACTGGACATGTTAGAGAGAGCCTGGTGTTCCACAATTTTTAAAAAAATTTTATTTTTACAATTACAAAGATATACAATTAAAAAGATCATAATTGGGTTTTGGTCATACAGTATTCCAGCACCCATCCCTCCACCAGTGCCCATCTCCCACCACCAATGTCCCCGGTTCCCTCCCCCTCCCCCAGCCCTCCTCCATGGCAGGTTATTTATTTCTTTCCCTTTCTCTCTCTTTCTCTTTTCCTTCCCTTCCAGACTATGGATTACAGAACATACATTAAAGGGTTGTCATGTGTATCTTTTTTGCCTTTATTTAATGCTCAGTTCTAAGTTGGTATTAGTACCCTCGACAATTGTTAGCACACTGTTCCATTTTCTGTCTTACCTAGCCTCTGACTCCCACAAGTTTGTGATAATTTCCACCTTTGACAAGACCTCCTAATATATGTTTCACTTGGCCTGGTGTTCCACAATTTGAGGTTCCTTTTTGGTCAGGGAGGGGTAGAAGTTTCTGCTCCTTCATGTAATCCCTGTGATGAAGCCGAAGCATTCTGACATCCTATAGGACGGATGCAGGAGGGACTCAGGTGGGTCCACAAAGTGGCAGAGCTGAGCAAAACCATGGCTGCTGCTTTAAAGGACAGAGGAGAGTTCCTGCGTGATGCTTTCAAATGGCCCCTGCAGACAGCTGTGGCCAAGCTTTTGAAATATTTCTAGCCTCTGTTTTCCTGCTGTGAAGTCTTTCCAGAAACCGCTTAGGAGCTCCAAGCTGTTTGCTATTCTGGGGCCGTGGGTGAGCAGATGAAAGGGCAGATGGGTCGGGGAGGAATAATTCCCCAAGTGCCCATAAAATTTTTGATCTTTGGCCCCTGCTGTAAAGAGATTCTGGGAATGCCGGTTGGATAGAAGAGCCAAGCTCTGTGGCCTCAGGGCTTCCCGTGACCTCCAGCCGGGCACTGGGACTTAGTTTCCAGCATCCAGAGTATTGAGATAGGGACTCTCATGGCTTCCAGTAGCCAGAAGAATTTCAGAACAGATGATACCAAGGTCAGGAAAGGCCTTAGGATTTAGGTGTTGGCAAGGAGTTGTTCTGCTGAGAAAGTACAACACGTCCTGGGGAGTGTGTAATACACGAGTGGTTCTAATTCTATCATGCACTAGCAAGGCTGGGCTGTTGAGCAGAGCACTTAGTTTGGAGTCAGAAGGTCTAGAGCCAGTCCTAGAATCTGTCAACACCTCACTAGGGTGCTGACCAATCACAGGCCTGCCCGATTTAGCTTTCTTTCTTCCTGGAAGATTTGAAATGGTCTTTTCCTTGAGTGTTCATGTTCATGGGAGCAGGTTTGGAAATATTTTCACATGTGATTGAACATGTGACCAACACCTGCTTTCTCTTTGTCTTTACATGATGGCACCATTAAATTCAGGCTGTGTGTGTGCTCTGGAGTCAGACCAGCTCTGAAGACAGTCACAGCTTAACTGTAACTTTGCGTGTGTGTCAGTCCTTTCTGAGCCCAATTTCCTTGTGTGTCAGATGGGGTGATGATACTTATTTCCTTAGTTGTTGAGAGACCTCAATAAGATCGTGGAATTAGTAAGTATGGGTTCCCTGTGGGCCCCTTAGGATGGTGTTTGGCGAGTTCACTGAGCCTTTGCCTCCACAACGCGCAGGTGCAATCCAGCTGTGTTTGACGTTCTGGCTGGAAGGCTCTGAGGGGGACCGGAAGGCATACACTTTCCAGCAGGGTTTCTGCAGCAGGCTCCACAGTGGTCCAGGTGGAGGCCTGAGGTCTGGAAGGTGTGATCAGATGCAGAGAAACAGGAATTAAAGACTTCAGAATGGAAGCCAGTAGAGTGGAAATGGTGCTGGATTTGAAATCATTTGTGATGAGAATTGATTTAATTAGATTTTGTGGCCTCAATAGTTAGAAAAGCAATTGAGATTCAACCATAGCTAAAAAATGCATATTTAATGAGCAGAGAATGTAGGAAGGGCAGGAGGAAATGAGGGCTGGAAGGAGGAAGGAAGGGGGAAAGAAGGGAAGAAGGAAGGAAAGTGCATTTAAAAAACTCACTTAACAATTATTTTCTGGGGCTGGAGAGATGAAACAGGGTTAAAGAGAATCACCAGAAGGAAGGAAGGAAAAAGGGAAGGTAAAACCATGTTAGGAATCTTCTATTATGGGCGACCTGTAGTTTCCTCATTATAGGATGTAGATGATGATTTTACCTAAGTTTGTTCTGAGGACTTGATCTGACATGTGAAGCTTAATCTGTAAAGTACTGCTTTATCCCTGTGGATCTTTCCCCCCGCGCCAGGTCTTTCTATATCTCTATTTATTCATCTCTATCAATCTCTATCTATGTATTCATATCTAAGTATCCATCTGTCTATCCTCTACATCTCATCCCATCACTACCTACTCTTCTCTATCTCTACATCTATCTATCTATCTATCTATCTATCTATCTATCTATCTATCTATCTATCTATCTATCTATCTATCTATCTATCTATCTATCTATCTATCTATCTATCTATCTATCTATCTATCTATCTATCTATCTATCTATCTATCATCTGTAATAATGACAATAACAACTGAATTAGAGCTGACAGTTGTGGGAAATTATGAGAGGAAAGTGAGCATGGAAGCGGAGACAGACACCAGGTTGAAGCTTCAAAGTCATGCCAATTTCACGTGGCTAATCAACAGCAAAAGAGTTCTCATTAGAATCTTAGCTTCCTATAGTCATTGATTTTGGGGGATTTTTGGTACTTTTTTTTGAGAAAAAGTAGTAAACCTCAGTTAAAAAAACTTAAATATTTTCTGGGGCTGGAGTATAGGGGTTAAGGAACATTCCTTGCATGTAGTCAACTCTGGTTTGATCCCTGGCATCATATGGTTCCCTGAATAGCTCTGAATGTGGTCCCAGAGACACTTGAGCACCACTGGGGGGGGGGGGGATGAATAACTTCCACACTCAGGATGTTGTATTGAACTGCCAGAAACTGAGAATCACTGGTAGGGCCCTTATGATCTCCTAGCATTACTTGGGAGGCTCCATTCCTCCACCCCATGCCAAAATTTTTACCATCTGTGTCTTATCGAGGCTATGCTAGCTCCACCCAAAGGCTCTAATCTTACAATAAAGGTATTGAGTTTATTGGTTTATTGGCAGAATCTTTTTATTTGAGAATATGAAGGAAATATTTAACATTGTTTCATGTTATCTGTGTTTGACCAAACATTATACATTTTGGTCCTAACAAGAAAGATGTATGCAAGTTGTATTTCTGTCACAATACTGCCTTTCTGCTCTCCTCTTCCTCCTCTTCCTCCTCTTCTCTCCCTCCTCCTTATCCTCCTCATCTCTTTCTCCTCCTCATCCTCTCCTCCTGCTCTTCCTCCTCTTCCTCCTCTTCCTTCTCCTCCTTCTCCTCTACCTTCTCCTTGCAATTGCTTTTCAGTAATTACTGAAAAAGGAAATTCTTTGGGCTCATTATGAAATAATCCAGAAATGCATTAAACCAGGCCATATGAAGACTAGAAATTAACAATTAAGCAATGCTGCAATCATATATTATGTCTACTTGGTATTTTTATTGTGTTTCCGGCATGGGCCGGCCACATGTAAGGCAAATGCCCTACCCGCTGGGCTATCGCTCCAGCCCTATTTATTTATTTTTATTTTTTATTTTACCTGGCAGAGCCTGGCAAGCTACCCATGTCGTATTTGACATGCCAAATACCAGTAACAATTATTGACCTCATTCCCATGACTTGATGGAATGGCTTGAGGCTCTTTATGTTCCTGGAGCAGGAAGATGCCCTTGGGCTATTTTGAATGTGACAGGGCATATTGAGATGTTATTGGTGCCCACTCGAATAATCGATGATCTACGGGAAGTCAAGTGATCAAGGTATTTTTATACCTCCCATTTTAGGACTCCTCCGCCTTCTTCACCTACTAAGATATAAGTAGTAAAATCTCGATTTTGTCGCAGTAGTTGACAGGGAAGTTAGTGTTTTAGTTAGGGATTTAAAATGGGTAACTAGGTCTATCTTTTAAATAAACGTCTCTTCTTTCTTTCTTTCTTTCTTTCTTTCTTTCTTTCTTTCTTTCTTTCTTTCTTTCTTTCTTTCTTTCTTTCTTTCTTTCTTTCTTTCTTTCTTTCTTTCTTTCTTTCTTTCTTTCTTTCTTTCTTTCTTTCTTTCTTTCTTTCTTTCTTTCTTTCTTTCTTTCTTTCTTTTCTCTCTTTCCTTTTCTTTTTTTTTCTTTTTCTTCTTTCTTTCTCTTTATTTTTCTTTTGTTCTATCTCTTCTTTATCATTAAGCAATTGAGATTCTTACATTGGGGTGACTCACAGAATTTAGCCTATTTGGGGTGCTTTGGTGAAGTCTCTGGGCTATGCTATGGTGAGATCTCTGAGCTATGCTATGGTAAGGTCTCTGGGATATTCTGTGTGAGGTCTTTGGGATATGCTGTGTGTGAGGTCCTGGGGATATGCTGTGTGAGGTCTCTGGGATATGCTATGGGGAGGTCTCTGGGATGTGCCATGGGGAGGTCTCTGGAATATGCTGTGTGAGGTCTCTGGAATATACTATGATGAGGTCTCACCCTGGGCCAACCATAATCATGACCATAGCTTATCTGTTCTCAGGTAAATGCAAATATTTCTCTTTAAGCTGTATCATTTACCCTTGGACAATGTGCTTCCGCAAATTTAAGCAATTTTTTTACGTATTCCTTCAGTCCCTCAGAGAATTCCTGAGGTCTAGAGTAAGGACGTTTTTGGTGAGGCCCTTAGGACAGTTTAAGCATGGATCAGGGCTGGCAACTACACTCAGGTTTTGCCACAGTGTGTCCAGGATGCCACATTGCAGACATCACCTTAGATGACGTGGATATTGTAGGTGGTTTTGGTGGTCTTGGGAGATGTGGTGAATGGTATGTGTGGCTTCAACTGCAGGGTGTCAGTTCCAACTTTTTATGTATAAGTAAGTTTAAGCGAAGTCGTAAGTTAAAAATAATAATAGTCACCATATAAGATTGCTCTATTAAATTAGATAATGTATAAAAGGTGCTATGAAACAGGAATCCTAGCAATGGCTGTTACACTATTATAGATGGTAGTTGTAGTGGAGCCAAAGTTATCATCAGGCAATGTTCATGAACCATTCTGTGTGGAGATGGCACTAAGGCCTCATCATCCCTGCCCAGTGTTATAATTTATTCATCCCTTCGATTGTCCCAAAGACAGTGAAATGCCATAGGGTCATTTAGAAAGACTTCCTACAGTGTGGGTTCAATTAGTAAACTCAAACTCAAAAGGTTCGGTTGGTAAACTCAAAAGGGTCTTACTCTATAGGTCTGTGCTTGTGTCTATTCCTTATCTTTAGATAACCCTTGTAGACTAGTTCCAGGTATTTTCTATCTGCATTTACCTGTGACTAAGAGATGCTGTTGGTAAAGAAGTGATAAGGAATTGTAGTATTAATAAGACAGTTGACTGAAAGGAAAAGTCACATCTCTGATATCACAGTGTTTCAGGAGTTGCATGTCAAAATACTGTTAAGGTGATCTAGTGAGGTATCCTGGGGCTCTGATACCTTTCATATCCTTGAGTTTGAAGTGAATTCTCTGTTGCACTAGCAGAAGCCACCATCCTGGGTCTGAAAGAATTTCCACAGACACAAACTTTCCTAATTCTGGTTGTGATGGACTCTGGATCTTCCCATATAGGCTGTGCTTGCACTATGCATGATCCAAGGGGAGACTTCAATCCCCATCATGACTGAGACATCTGGGGAGCCTTTAGGGAGCCAATTAATTCAAAGCATGTCTTGTACGCAAATATGTCCCAATTAGTTGTTGGACATATTGGGTTGAAAGTAAACAAAGTAGGTTTTGATGTTGATTTTTGGTAAAATCGAGTTTTTGTTTTTACTTTCCTAATTTTTTTTGTCCTCACTGCCTTAATTAACGTTACACACTTTCTAATAATTACTTTTTTACTTAGATCCTGTGATTTAAAAAAGTTGTTGACAATAGAGTCACAGGCATACAATATCCATCACTAATTCCACTATCAGTGTCCGCATCCCACCACCAGAGACCCCAGCCACAGCCTCTACTTAACAGACACATTTTTAAGTTTAATTACTGTGGTTTTGGTACCAATGAATTCTGACTTTTAGAAGATAGACTGTCTAAAGGGAAGTTGCATTACTTAAATGATTTAGATGAACAGAAAACACTAATGTGATCAGGGTTTTAGACATTAACTATCTCCTATAACAAGAAATTCAGAAGTAGGGTGGGCTCCAGGTCAAATCTGCAGCATGACAACATCATCAGGGATCCCCATTCCCTGGGCCTTGTTGCTTTGCTCTCCTTATCATCCTAACAAAGCATGCTCAGAAGAAACAAAGGGTGGTCATTCTTAAATCTTTGGGACCTCAGCAGTTGGCAGTCACCCCTCATTTTGCATTGTTCAGGTTTGGACTGATATGCCTTCCCAAAGAATTTCCTAGGCAGAGACATTTGAGATCAAGGATAATGTGCTCACATGAATTCCTTGGGAGGGGGTGGAAGCTGGTGGGGAAAGATATGACCCCCACCACAGTCAGAGCTATGTTTTCAAATCTTTAGTTTAAGGTTGGTGCCTTAAACTAAGGCAACTCCAATGAGTTGAATGCAATAGGTGTTTGCATGTAGTGATGGCAAGCAAGATATAAGAATTAGCTATTGTTTAATGTTTTGTGGCCCTCTAGATACCATCAAGGAGCTAAGCACAAACACAGACAAGGGGGATAATATCTACAAGATTTGCAAATGTACAGGGCCCATTGGTGGGTTAGCACCCAGGTAGGAAAAATTAAGTCCTACTTTAGTTTGACAGTCCCTCCCCCCACTCCCCCATGCTCTATTTCACACACCCTTAGCCCACAAGGCGGGACTGATGTCTAGTGCCAAACTGCCTTCCTCCATTCAGATCTTGCAAAGGGAAAGGAATTCCCTAGAAGCATGGCTATGAATAGACCCTTCTGGTTTCCAGGGCTTCCTTTGCCCATCACTGAGCTCTATCTGATCACTCCCAACAAACATTACCACTGCCTTTTGGAGACTGAAATCAAGGGACTGCACCATTTCACTCTTCCTGGGAGCAGGGGAAACGTTGGGAAGAAGAGGTCCATGGAGATCTTTCCTCTTTCTGAGGTCTCTATCACAGAGTTGACTCTAAAGGTTAAATGTTTTGGATTACAATATGTACATTAGACGGGGGTCTTCCTATAAATCAACAAGGCAGGTATGTTAAACACAGAAAAATATCTACAGCTGTTCTCTTACTCATCCTGCTTGTTATTTAACTCAGCCTGGGCCCTAAGGAACATTTTTTAGTTGTACTGTCAACAGTTTCAAAACAAAGAAGAAACCGAGACTGGCAAATGAGGAACCCAGCTGCTCGTCTGTTTAGGCTCCCCCTGCATATACTTTAATCCTGACACCTGCAAGCTATTTAATCAGGATTTACAATTGAACATGAAGGATGAGGGGTCCGCAGGGCTGTGTCCTTAGTGTTTGGATTGCAAATGATGGAGAAAAACTTTGTTATCGGATGTTGTAGTTATTTGAAGTTGGGTGCCCTCTAACCCACGGGAACCCAGCATCATTTATCACTCCCCAGAAAAAAACTCAGCTCAGGCCGACACTGCCCCTCACAGCAGAACCTTCTATTTTTGCTTCTCCCATATTCTAGAGTAAACAAACTTGGAAGTTATGAACGAGAAAAATAATTTCCAGAGAGCACATGGCCAGAGAAAGTCCTAAGTGAAGCAACGAAAGAACAATCTTGATTCAGACACAATGCAAAAATGTAATAAGGGCATTTGCCTACAATCTGACCAAGGCCTCTGGTGTACAAATGATTCTCTACTTACAGACATGTGTGAGCTTTCATGACAAAAGGCAAACTCTTGAGCCAGAGCCAAGATGGCAATTTTGCCGAATACAATAGAGATGATGTAAAGCTATGTGCACATGAATTATCCAAAGGAGTTTTTCCAAAGGCACTAGTTCTGGATTTGTAAAACTCACTAACAACAACTTTAGAGATGAAATGTTATCTAGGCTCAAGAGTTTCTGTAATAATGTCACTGGAAGGCTCTCAGGGAAATGGAAATCCATCTTACCTTATTGAATTTTCATTGGGGACTTTGTTCTGAGAGTCAAAGATGCAGAAAAAATGATGCAGAAAGTTCTCTGCCTGCAGGGAACTTTCCAATGCCGCTATCTGATGGGAGGGAAAAAAACAGTGTAAAGAATAAGAAAATAGAGGAAAAAAAAGAATAAGAAAATAGACAACAGTGTGCAGCAATGGGAATTTCAGAAAGAGCTGATCACTGTAAACCAGAGAAGTCAACTTTTGGAGAGATTTGAAATGAGCAGAAAATGCAAGATAAGACAATGTCTCTCTCAACATATTTAGCATAAAAAGCACCAAACAATAATTGGATTTGACATTTAGAAGCCTTTCATTTGGAATTTTTGTAAAAGAAAGACTTTCAACTCCATTAACTTTGAAAAATGTGTATTTCTTTACAATAGAATATTAATACTCATTTGAAGATATTTACATATCATATGTCTAATTAGTGGTTAATATCCAAGATTCGTAACAAATTCCTACAAATCAACATTAAAAAACCATCCATTCAAGTGTGGGATCAAGAGTGCTGGGGTGTGTAAACACCTGTGCAAATGCCCAAAATGTCTGATTTCTGGTATCACATATGGTCCCTCGAGCACTGCTCGAATTGATTCCTGAGCACAGAGACAGGAGTAAGCCCTACACACCACTAGGTGTGTCTCCTGCCCCACAAAAGCAACCCAATCAAAAACTGAGAATTTTTTTAAAGAAGTCATAGATGACCAGTAGGCAGGTGAAATTGCTCAACATCACTTATTACTAAGGAAATAGAGATAAAACCATAGTGAGGGCCAAGAATGTAGTTGAGTAGTACACATGCTTTGTATCTACAAAAACCCTGGGTTCAATCCCTAAAACCACACACACACACACACACACACACACACAATAAACAACCCTTTCATACCCCCAAATTTCTCAGTAAAGTTGAAATCTACTTAGTTCAGTAAAAACAAGCAAAGCATTTGAGATGTCACCTTTCACATGTGAGAATGGCCTACATTAAAATGACTGGAAACAACATGTGTTGACAGGCATAGAAACAGGAACCCAAGTTGTCTGTTGATGGGAGAGCACATAGGAGCAGCATCTGTAGGAAATGGTGTAGAGCCTCACCCCCCAAACCGAAAATATTCTAATTCTATTGTATCTATAAAATACAAACCAGAATACCCCTTAACCAAATAGTTAAAAATATGAAAATTCTGATTACAAAAGCTACAAGTAGCTCCATATTTGTAGCAGCATTACTCATGATAGTCAAAACATGGGAAAGAATCTCACAGGTCCTTTGTTGGGTGACCAGAGAGACTAGATATTCACTGGAGCAGACACAGCTATTTAATGTGAAGAAATCTTGATTGTCACCCCAGTATGAATGGGACTTGAGAATCTGCTAAGCAAAATGTGCCAGAAAATCAAAGACAAATTCCTAATTGCTTCTCTCATATGCAATACATAAATAAATAAAGCAGAAGAATGAACAAAACTATATACTACTAGATTAGGAGGAAAATATGATGGTTATCAGGGGCAGAGAAAGTCAGGAAGGACTAGAAGGGTCTGAGCTGAGGGGACGAGACTTCTGCAAAGAGAGGGTGAGGCTCCACCACCTCCAAACTCATATAGGATTGTAAGATAGCAGTATATATAGCAGTATATATGGCAGTATATATACCATTGTAAGACAGCAGTATATATAGCAGTATATATGTTTTTATTTAGAAAATATAATTAAAGCAAAAGCTATATGAAAAAGTAAAAATATATAATTCAGCAAGGCAATGCCTAAAGTATAGACATTAATAGCTTCATCTCTCTTCTGTTTTTTCCAGGGGTCTGAAGTCCACAGGTTAGTACGCATACACACTGGCTTAGAATAACATGTTAGGGTCCATATAAAATAACTCCATTGGGTATTAGAGGACATGCTTAATAAATTGGCAGATGGTCCTGTTGATTCCTCAGGAATATCTTAGGGCAGAGGTGCAAGGGCCCCGAGCCTTGTTCTAACTTCAACGACAGCCCTTCATCTCTGCTGGCATTCAGCACCCAAATGACGACTCTCTCATCCACCTGTCACTGCACCTAGGCTGGTACGTGGTGTCAGTTAAAAATTAATTAAAATGAGGTGAGAACAGTGGAGCAAATCATATATTGATCTCTAATACTATAAATAACTTTTAAAGACCATCATAGAATTATATTTAATGGTCTCCACTGGGAGTTCTTTATCACTTATCCCCAGAACATCTCCATATGTCCTGTCTCAGCTAGAGAGCCCAAGGCACGCGCCCAGGAACATAAAGAGCCCTCAATCCATTCCGAATGCTATAATTTTACTGTATTTGGCATATAATCAAAACAACACGGTTAGCCAGCTCTGCCTAGAGTATACCTTGTCTCTAAGCCAGACGACCCCCCCACCGGGCCTCCATTTCCACATCCGACTCGTCCACGACCCCACCAGCAACCAGCCTATCACGGCTCGGCCGGTTCATCAATAAATGCTGGACTTATAGAGAATTACAGATGAAATTTTAGACCTGATTTGCTTTAGAATATTGCAGTAAAGGGAAGAGGGAGGTAGTAGTGATGGTTGCCGAAACTTGAGTTAGAACCAGTTAGGTTCAGTTTGAGGTTGTAGAAACAGTACAATGGTTAGACGCTTGACCTACATATGATCAACCTGGGTTCAATCCCCAGCATTCCATAATGATCCCTAAAGCCTTAGCAAATAGCCAGAACTAAGCCCATGAAAAAAGAAGTTGCACTGTTATTTAATTCTGAAAGCTAGAGTAACAGATGCTAGCTTATTTTTTTTTGTGGGGGTAACACCTGGCTCTGTGCTCAAGGATTACTCCTGGTGGTGCCCAGGAGCTTGATGGTCAGGAACTGAATCTGGGTTACCCATGTGCAAAATAAATTCCCTAATCATTGTGATTTTGCTTTGCCCCTGCTTGCTTACTTTGGTCAAACATGGCTAATACACTTCTTTTTTTTTTTTTTTTTTTTTTTTTTTTGCTTGGCGTTGTTTAGGGGTTACTCTTGGCTCTGCACTCAGGAATTACTCCTGGCGGTGCTCAGGGGACCATATGGGATGCTGGGAGTTGAACCCGGGTCAGCTGCGTGCAAGGCAAAAGCCCTACCCGCTGGACTATCACTCCGGCCCCTCTTCTTTCATTCTTTTGTGTGTGTGACTTTACAATTTTATTTAATTTTTTTTTGGAAAGTATTAAAGTTTATAGGAAAGTAGAAGAGAAAGAAAAAAAACGCATGCGGGGAACTTAATAGAGGACTAAGTTCAGCAATTTTATTTTTAAAATGAAATGTGCCACAAATATGCAAAAAATTCTTGCAGAGTTGGAATCTTACTGTATATGTCATTTTAAACACTTAAAATTTTTCTGTTACACGTATTCCCTTGTCGATATAAACTTTTTAAACCCCATTTTTAATGATTACATAAAATTTCTCTTGTGGCATTTCCATTTATTTCCCAACACACTATTTCCATCTTTTTATAACCTTAATAACAATTGAGTGCTAAATATCTTTTGCACAGAAATCTTTAAGTTCAGCTCCAAGGAAATGCTGTTTCAATTTGATCAACTTACTGGAATTCCAGAGTTTATCCCTATCTCATTTTGGCTTCCTTCCAGCTTCTGATTCTGGTGGAATCTGCTTGTACCATTGGCCAAAGTTCTCCAAATGCGAGGCAAGGCAGAGAGGTGCTTCTCAGATAAGCCGGAGAAGTTGCAGAGGTACCAACCTTCTCTGTCCTCCTGCTCTGTGTAGTTGGAGATGATGCCCTGCACAGCCCTTAAACATGGTTGGTGGGAGAATTTGGGTGAGGAAAACATGCTTGATTAGTGATGAATGCTCTGGGCAGGGTACAGTGCCCAGACACCTGCTTATGAAGCTTCAACGAGGCTCACTCCAGATAGTTTTGACCCTAGCCAGTTGTGCTGGGGCTGAGGCAGAAGGATGCAACTGTCTCTTCTGCCTTCCTCCTGACCTGTGCAGCCGTCCTCACTGCAGAGCTGACTTCTGAGGTGGGGATTGCTTTGTTCCATGAAGCAGGAATGTCCTGTCGGGTCGGAGGCGCAGAGATGAGACACCAGGAACACGACGTATTTCCATTAATATTTTTAATAATCACCAGCCGGAGGGGCAGCAGTTCGCATCATGGCAGGAGCTCGCTGACCTGAACTAACTCATTTGACTGACAGAACTGACTGACCCCCTCCACACAGACCCCAACTCTCTTATCTCCCATCTCAAAGGGCAATACAGCTTAAAGTTTGCATGGTTTACATTACAAAGACAGTTCACATTCATTGAATAGGACTTAGGAATAATAGGAAGGAGACAACCAGGAACCAAAAACCTGCAGGGGTGCTCTCTAGGTAAGATGAGATGAACAAAAGAACGCATTACAGTTGCTAATGCAGCCTTCACGACTAGCCCGTGATGTCAAGGACTTGTCAGACAGAAGAACAAGAAAAACCTGTTTTCTGCCTAACTTTAAGCATCGTCCATTAGACTCCATCTTGGACTAGTTATAGCCAACAGGGAAATGTGCAGAGAAATGACCTAGGATAGCCTTGTCTGGGTATACCTGCAGCTGATAAACAGTTTCACTAGGGATTTCTACAAACTAACTCTATTGGGAGACAGTCTGCCGGAAGTCCCTGTGTATCTGTTAACAGGCAGTATCCATCAGACCTTCCTTTGCATATCCTTAGATCTACCTTCTGCCAACAGTTCCATAACAAAGTTATGCGCAACTTTAATCCAGGGGTTAAGGCAAAGTGGGTTTGAATTAGGTGAGAGATAAGGCTCCATTACAAATACAACAAGAAAAAGTGAGAATTTATAGCACCAAGGGCATGGGGTGAATCGGTGGATGAAAAACTCCTCCAAGATAGGGTAATATTTTGCTACTCAGATCTAATAGGAACTTTGCTGAAGGCAGACCCTGGTGACCAGAGTGAAGGAGGAAGGTTTTCACAAAATGAACTCAGCAGGATTCTTACTGGAAGTGGAAGTTGCCATAAGAGGTAGGTAGGAGCCATCCTGTGGGGAACCAGTCCCAAGAGAGTCCAGGAGCCTGATTTCAAGGTTTGCTCAAGGAGAGTGTTTGCAGGCTCCTATGTCACCCACCGTGTCTGGTGTTCATCTAGATGTTTACTGCAGTCAGACAGGACATTGGCGCTTAACTTTCAGGGAGAAATTTCAGTGTGCTTCTTTCTGGGACTTCTCTTCCTATCTTTCCAAATTCCATCCTGGCCCTTCCTCTTCCCCCCTGCAACCCCCAACCCCTTTCTCATTTCTTCCCAATTTCCCAGCAGTCTTCTTCCCAATCCTTTGCCCTTCTGGTCAAAATTCCAAAGTCTTCTGGGGAGGTCTTGTAAGCTCAGCGTTGTTGTCCCCTGGGGTCTCTGCCTTCAGCTGAGCTTACGGGGTTCGCCTGTAACCTTAGCCTCTGCCATTGACTTTGAAGGTCTCTTTCCTTTTGGAAATGTGTTTCTCCGCCTCTTTCCTGGGCTCTTGTTCTTGTGAATCAGAGTGGGAAGAGGAGGTCTTGCACATACACTTCTCAAGTAATTTAGTTGCAGTGCTTGCAAACACATTTGGTTGTGGTGCACTGGAGAGATTTTTTTTTTTTTTTTTTTGGTGTTGTTATTTTTTGTGGTGCTGGGAATTCCCCAAAGCAGGGTCAGGCCAGAGAGATAACACAGTGGGTAGGGCTCCTGCCTCGCATGCAGCAGACTTGGGTTTGCTCTCTAGTACCTCATCTGGTTTCCCAGTCCCACCAGGAGTGATCACTGAGTGCAGGGCTAGGAGTAAGCCCTGGACACAGCGCCAGTTGTGGTCCCCAAACAAGATGGAAAACAAATAAAGGAACAAAACAAACAAAGGGGCTGGGCTGCCAGGATCACACTCAGCACATGGTCTGGTGCTAAGGATTGGACTCGGCCCCATGTCTGCAAGGCAGGTGCACTACCACTGGGCTAGCCCCGATCCCGGTGTGCTACTCGGACAATGTTGTCTTACCATGTTCAGTCATATCATCTGCCTGATAAGGGGCCCTTTGAAAGCAAATAGAGCTACAACTATTAATGAACCCAGGACTACAGCATAAATGGGACAACCTCGAGCAAACCTAGGTAGATGGTCACTTTATCTTAATTTTGTCCTGGCTTTCATTTCAGCCTCTTTTTATTTTCTCTGTCAAACAGTTAAAAATGGATTATGCCTAAGAATGTGAAGTACAAAGTTTTGGAGTTTTGATAAATGAGTGTATCCTGGCTAAATCTGGTTAGCATTGTGCTATCACTGAAGAGAAGGTTGGTCAAACAAATAGCGTAATGCAGAGACTGCAGGAGAAAAACCTGGGCACAATTTTAAATAGTGATCAAAGCAGCTGGTCAAAGGGCTCTGAGGCATTAACAATTTATGGCTGTCATTGATGCTTATTAATTTTGTTTCTTTTCTGTTTCTACTCCAGACTTTTCACTTTCCTTAATTGGTCTTTTGGCCCATTAGACACATGTGGTTTTATGATAATCCTCTTCAATTATTCTGACTATTGTAATCTATTTATAGAAATTGGCCCTTGATAGTTAGGAGTGATTCTGGGCAATTCAGAACAAATGGGTCTGATTGGAAGCAAATAAAATGAAGGAACACAAATGAATTTAAAGAAGGTGCTAATTTCTTATTTTACATTTGTAAAATATTTATCTTATTTCAAGCTTATTCTGAAATATTTAATTTTGTTCCTTTCCTTGCATTTTCACCTTGCTTATTGATAAACCTCTTTCAAAGTAATTTCTGAGGTCATAAGTGGTCAAGTCTACATAGATTTTAAAAACTGTGGGAAAAGACCTAGAAAATAGCACAGAGGCTTATAGTACTTGCCTTGCAAACGTAAGGTCGTAGGTTTAAATCCCTGGTGCTCCATATATGCTGATCAAGATCTTTGTTGTTCAGTTATTTGAGCCTAGCAACTCTGCAGAATGTAATCCCTAGTACTGTAAATGACTTCCTGCAACAATAAAGCCAGGTGTGTGTGTATCTCGTAAAAAGCAGTGTAGCCGCTGTCATTCTCTGCAACTAAAATGGTGTTGGAGCACCACAAGCAGGAAGAGTGATTCCTGATGAACATGTGTGTAAGTTCTGCACAGACTCCCTGTGAGTACCATGACCACAAATTGTGTGTATCAGCCGAGAAAGTGAACCCCTGCCCCATAACAAAGTGTGCAAGCAGCACAGTTAAAAGAGTGTGAACTTCATTGAGCACAGTCAGTGAGCACTGCCACCAAAACGTGCCAGACATGTGTGCCGGTCTTGGAAAGGGGGGAGGGAATAAAAACAACTGGAAAAGTTATTAAAACTATATCACAAATAATTAACTTTAAAAATTAACTTTAAATCATACCAGATTGGTAATTTTTTAAATTTTAAAGTAGCAGATAAATCTCTTTTTACATCCTTCTTCAAAAGAGTAATGTAAAATCATTTGAAATTTCATAAAAAATCTGCATACTAGGACAAAGTTTTGACAAGTTTTTAAAAAATTTATAGCCTGATCCTATAATATCTTACATGTTATTATAATCTTATGTGTTAATCATCATGAAAAATTCTACCTAGTTGTATTAGAGAGAATTTTAATAATGTTTCACATTAACCAGGAATTCATGGATAATTTGCTATACAGAAATCTAGGGAAGTGAATTATCCATTAGTAGATCAAAATATAAAAGTCACATTATCTCAAAATGTTATTCAGAGTCATAATGCCAACTACTTTTCAGTTAAAAATTTCAATAACCTTATTATAGGGTATATGGACTACAACACCAAAATCACATGCTCACATGTACATGCTTGTGTGCACACACACAGACACACACATGTCAATTTTGAAACAAATAACCATAAATTATCATCCTGAACCATTGAATGCCAAAGACAATTTCTTAGAAAGAATAAATGGTATGCTTACCATCATTTTTATATTTTGAAACATTTTGAAAGTTTTAGACTTTTGAGAAAGAAGCAACTAAAGTGACTAGATAAAATATACTAGTAATGTGTTGATTTAGATATATATGCACAATAAATTGGATAAGAAAAAAATCCTGCAAATGTGACCTATTTTAGCATACACAAGAAATAGAGAAGTGCTTATATAAAGAAAATCACCCAACTTTCATGGAAGATATAAAAGAATGAGAGTAGAGGGGCCGGAGCGATAGCCCAGTGGGTAGGGCGTTTGCCTTGCACGCTGCCAACCCAGGTTTCATCCCCGGCATCCCATATGGACCCCTGAGCACCGCCAGGAGTAATTCCTGAGTGCAGAGCCAGGAGTAACCCTTGAGCATTGCCGGTGTGACCCAAAAAGCAAAAAAAAAAAAAAAAAACAATGAGAGTATCCTTAGATCTGGAATACTATCATATATATTATTCTTCCTATGTATTTTTAGAGGCTTACTGCAACTTCAATAAAAGCTGCAATTCAGGGGGAAAATGCGGAAATTAGTGTTCAGGAGTTCAACACACAAAAGTCTTGTGCATTCCATTTTTTCACTTAAAGATGAGAAATTAATTTTTATAGAAAGGCATTGAATTTAAAATTGTGTCTGAATTTATAAGGTACCTAAGAATCAACTTAATGGAGAATTAAAGACATTGAATAACTTATCTGTTTAAGAAATAGAGGCAGTCACAAGTAAAGGAAAACTTTCCATATTCATAGATTAGATGAATTGCTATTGCTAAAATGTTATTGTTATTACAATTTTATCCAAAGTATTATACAAATGAAATGCAACTCTATCAAAATTCATATGACATTCTTCAAGAACATAGGACAAATACTACTAAATTTGTATGAAGCTATAATGCTCTTCAAACAGTCAATTCTAAGAAAAAAGAGGTTGGGAGAATTATACTCCTTGACCTTATACTGTACTATAAAAGTAATATAAATAAAAACATTATGATACTAGAATAAAAACAGGCCCTTGGACCAATGGAAGAGATTGGGAGTCTAAGATATATGGGTAGTCAATTTATGACAAGCGTGGAAAGAACATTGCATAGAGTGAGGAAAGCCTCTATAACAAATGAGGCTGGCAAAACCAGCTAACCAGTTTTGCAAAGAGAGAAAAAGGAGTTTTCAAAGAAAAAAAAGGAATTTCACTCTAATGTCATTCATACTATACACATCACTTGATCACTTGATCACTTGACATCCCGTTATTCATTGATTTGCTCAAGCGGACGCCAGTAATATTTCCATTTGACCCTATCACGTGCCAGTGTAGCCCAATGGCATCTGGTTGCTTCAGGAATACAAAGAACCTCAAACCATTCATTCAGGGTCTTGACGAAGAAGTCTGACCATCTTGTAGGTGGGCGGCCACGTGATCTTTTGACGCTCCGTGGGACCAGTCAGTAACGACTCTAGTCCAGCGGTCATCTCCAAATCGCATTACATGTCCAGCCCATCTTATTTTTGATGCCTTGGCAAATGAGACATATACACATAGTTATTTCAAATTGGATAGGAGACTTTTCATTGAGGAAACATTGGCAGAGCTTGGCCATGATACTGGCTTTAGAGGTGTTTCAATAGCTTGACTATTGGCAAAAAAAAAAGAGCAAAAATAAGCAAATGTTCTGCATCAAACAAAAAACGTTTTGTATTTTTCATGAAAAAAAAGAAACAATGATTAAAATAACATTCTACTGGACTGGAAAAAGTATTCACTCAGCATGCAAAGAGCTAATATCCATGATTCAGAACACTTAAGAAACCCAACAACAAAGCAAAACATAGTGATGGGAGCTGAAGAGACATATTGCCAGTGAAGACATACAGATGGGCAAGAGGCATATGGAAAGTGTTTATCTTCACTTGTTATTGGGGAAATGCAAATACAAGTTACAATGAGTATCACCTCACACTGGTGAGAATAGCACATATCAAAATGTCTGGGAACAACAGGTGTTGACAGGGATGTAGTGGAAAGGGACCCCCACTCACAGTTGGTGGGTATGTTAACTGGTTCAGCCTTGATGGAAAACAGTGTGTAGATTTTCCAAAGAACTAAAATTAGAACTAACAAATGACCCTGCAATTCCACTTCTTGACCTCTGTCCCAAGAACACAAAAACATTAATTAAAAAGGATATTTGCACACCTATGTTAATTGAACTACTATTTACAATAGCCATGACCTATAACAACCCAAATGGTGCTGGATAGATGGAGGGGCAAAAATGATGTGGTCCCTTTACACACAATGGAATAGGATAAAAATGAAATCTTACTGTCAGCTACAATTTGATGAAACTAGAAAATGTCATATTGAGCAAAATATGTCAGAGGGAGAAGGAAAATTATTCAATGGTTCAGTCATAGTTGTATATAAAGAAACAAAGAAAGGAAATGGATAATGACAAATGAAAATTAAAACATTAGATTTTGACAAGAGAATTGAAATTACCAAGGTGGACAAATGGGGTAGACCATATTACGTACGTAAAAATTAGTACGTAATTTTTTTTACGTACTGTAAAAAATTAAAATTGAGCAAAACCCTGCAATGTTTTATTGTTTTCCAATGGTCATACTTTGCACTACTTTTGTTAAATTTATTTCTAGGTACATTGTTCTTTTTGATGATATTGTCAATGGCATTGCTTCCTTAAACTTGTATTTCACTATTTAGTGCTATTATATAGATACTGAGTTTTGTAAATCGATCATAACCCCACAATCTTGCTGAATTCTTCTATTTGTTCAAACATTGTGTTTGTATGAATGCTAAACAATTTTCTATGGCTGAAATGATGTCATCCATAAATGAACAATAGCTTTTTCACTCTGAAAGCATTGTAAACGATAATTGATAGCATATAAATGTATCCTCAAATATATAATGGCAAAATGTTTATTTCTCACCCATACAAGGTTAAAAATGAAGTTTTCAAGTAGGCCACAAGTTTTCTTCCAATAAGAGTGAGCCATGAACTCCATAATCCCACTCCATATTCCCACCATCTCAACACAATTTCTGGAAGTTTTTCAGGGATTCTCCCAATACCACATTTCTGAGATCATTAAAATTGCATATGCATGTGTTTTATTTTTATAAGACATTCTAGAGATTTCATACAATGCTTTCCTGCACAATTATCTCCCTAATATACAAATGACATATCATATAACGATAATTAGCTGCAAGGGAACTTGGGAAGTGTAGTATGGCTGTGTTCCCAGAGACATTCAAAAACAAAGGAGTTTGGTGAACAGTATGCAAAATTTGCTATAGCAATAGAGAAATCCAAGAAAAAGACCACAGCACATAGAAGAATGTATAATGTGATAAATATGGCATTTAGAATCAGTGAGGAAATTACAGTCAATTAACAAGGATTGGGCAATTATTGGTCATATCTTTAGTCTTACACAACATGATAAAATATATTCCAGATGTACTACACTTAAGTGTACATAAAAATAATATTGTAAAAATAGAGTAAACAGTTTGATACTTTGATAGGAAAGGTATTTATAAGCAGAAACATGAAAGAACTCAAGGAAAAATGATAGGTTAGGGAAAATTAAGAATTCTATAAATTGAAATTAGAAAATAATTTGAAATAGAAAATAAATTGAAATTGGAAAATAAATTGAAATTAAAAGGCAAAAGGAATAAAGTGCTTGATGGCAAGAGATTACTATACCTAATACATGAAAGTTTCTGATAGCAATGAGAAAATGATAAGCTCCTTACCTGAAAATTAACAAATAAAATGAGACATGGTGACAAATAAACACATTAAAATATGCAGTAACAATTAAGGGCAATTTAGAAGAGGTTCAGACCTTCTAAGTGTTCTCTGAACCCTAGTTTCTCCATTGATGATACAAGAACAACCACTGATCTTATTCTAGAGGATGTATCTCTTTTAATGAGATAGTTCATGGAAACATGTAGCAAACATTCTATCTGAGTTATCATCACTTTCATTATTTTTAACGTTCATGACTTGATTGTTTTTATTTCTCTGTTGTTTGTTCTGGTGTCAGGGATCAAATACCAACAAGTTCACATGTTCCCACTCAGCTGCAGCCCTGGCATTTGTGGTGTATTTCCAGATTAAAAAAAGGGAAGATTAAAAATCTTTATTCCCATTTACTTAGGCGTACACACTAGAAGGGAGACACTGGACTTCTAGCAGAAGTTGTTTTATGGTTGGACCATTATGAATAATTGTTACTTTCTCCATAGATTTCCATGTTTTCTAAAATTTCTACAATAAACATGTTAATGCTTATGATTTTTAAAAATGTAAGCGGTCCTCTTTGAATATTATGTCCCAAATTGTTTCATCATTTTATCTGGGAATAATTAATTTCTAAAAGCACCACATTTAAGGTAAGGGGTTTACAACAGCATATGATTGAAACCCAGTCATGAGCAGCTTTGTAATGATCTATCTCACGGTGATTCAATAAAAAATTAAAAAATAAAATTTAAGAACCACATTTAAAACTATTATTCAGAGCCTTAAGTGAGGCCACATCTCTGTAGAAGCATGAATTTGGTTCAGCCAATAAAATCTCTTTACTATCTGTCCAAATTAAGTCTAAAGTCTACCTAGAAGGAGGTGAGAATGCTCACTGAAGCACCTGGGAAAGAACTGAAAACAGGGCAAGACAGGGTGTGGCTGAGGATCCAGGCAAATTCCAGTGTTTGTCTTCCTCACCCTGGTCCTGGCAATCTTTCTCAGCATTTGCCAAGTTCTGCTCCATCAACAACTCCCCACTTATCTTCATTTTCCTTTTGGGCTTCTCCTTGTCTCCTCCTGATTCATGGGAAAGTCACTTAACCTGAGTCTCAGTTTACCCATCCTCACAATAGGGATGAATGATCCCTCCCTCATGGCAACATGAGTCATGTCTGGCACATAGGAGGTGCTCAATAAACCATGGTATTGTTTTGTTCATCTCCACATGCCTACATAGAGTCATATTGTCATATTTTCTTTTTTAAATTTTTTTTTATATTGTCACATTTTCTACTTTGTTTCTCGGTGGAGAATTGAAGAAAATACTTTATTTTAAAAAATTTATTATACCACTGTTAGATATACAATTACAAAGATGTTCATAATTGGGTCTCAGTCATACATTGTTCCAGCACCCATCCCTTCACTGGTGCCCCATTCCCACCACCAATGTCCCCACATTCCCTCTCTCCCAGCTCTATAGTAGGCATTTTTATCTTCCCTCCCTGAAGGAAAAACTTTAGGAACTTTAGGAATTGGGTGAAGTTCATCTTTACCTGCCTATGAATATGTCACTTTAAATCCGTCACTGTCACTGTCTTCCGGTTTATCATCGATTTGCTCGAGTGGGCACCAGTAACATCTCCATATGTCCTGTCACATGCTAGTAGAGCCCAAGGGCATCTGTTTGCTCCAGGAACATAAAGCCATTCTATCAGGTCATGGGAATGAGGTCTATAATTGTTACTGGTATTTGGCATATCAAATACGACACGGGTAGCTTGCCAGGCTCTGCCGTGCGGGTAGTATACTCTTATAGTTACTTTAAATAGCTTAATTAAATCAATTAAGTAAGTCTCCAGGATCTTGACGAAGAAGTCTGACCATCTTATAGGTGAGCGGCCATGTGATCTTTTGACATCCCGTGAGATCGGGTTTGAGCTCTTTGTATTCCTAAAGCAACCAGATGCCATTGGGCTACACTGGCATGTGATAGGGTCAAATGGAAATATTACTGGTGCCCGCTCGAGCAAATCAACGAATAACGTGATGTCAAGTGATCAAGTGAAATAAGTCTCCACCAAAAATTTATCATAGATATTCATCTCAAAGTGAGCAAGTCAGTAGAGTGTCTATAAGAAGTCACTTGTGGTTATATGCCAGCTAGCAGTTCCTTCCAAAAGAAGCCTCCTCACCCAAGGTCCCCAGGTCAGCTATGCTTAATTTGCCTAGATGATGGTGAGAAGCTCTCTTAGTTCCCTCCAGTTTGTTGCTCTAGAAATATCCTCCTGGCTTTCTTCTTTCTCAGGGAGTGACTTCCCCCCAATCCTTTTTGGGTAACAACTGCTTTGGGTGGGCGCATGCTACGCCAGGGTTGGCCTCTGTATTACTGGAATAAAACGGGGACCCTCCTTGGCTCCCAGCTGTATGGTGACTGGTGATCTTATCCATCCATGGGTTGCCTAGAAACCTGTATCTCTTCATAGGTTTATTTTATGACCCTGAAGATAACAGCTATAAAGCTGATATGTTGGCTTCTACTAGCTGATAATATACAGCTTACTCAGAATTTGAGTAAAGGCCTTTCTATGATTCTACCAGATCTGATCTAAACAGTGCACTTTGGTTTATCAAAAATTAGCTCAGACAGATTATGACCTTTCTAGGACTTTTTAAAATTTTCTAATATTTTTTTTAATTCTTATATCACTTGATCACTTGATATCCCATTATTTATCGATTTGCTTGAGTGGCACCAGTAGCATTTCCATTTGATCCTATCACGTGCCAGTATAGCCCAATGGCATCTGCTTGCTTCAGGAATATGAAGAGCCAAATGTGTGGGAGTCAGAGGCTAGGTAAGACAGAGAATGGAACAGTGTGCTAATAATTGTTGAAAGTGCCAATACCAACCTAGAACTGTGCATTAAATACAGGCAAAAGATACACATGACAACCTCTTAATGTATGTATTGTAATCCACAATGTTGAAGGGATGGAAAAGAGGAAGAGAGAAAGAGAGAGAAAGAAAGAGATAAAGAACCTGCCATAGAGGCAGGCTAGGGGAGTGGGGAGGGAATCGGGGACATTGGTGATGAGAAATGGGCACTGGTGGAGTGATGAGGGCTGGAACACTCTATGACCGAAACCCAAATATGAACATCTTATGAACATCTTTGTAATAGTATATCTCAAGGTGGTATAAGAAAATATTTTTTAAAAAAAAGACCGCTCATTCAGGGTCTTGACGAAGAAGACTGACCATTTTGTAGGTGGCCGCCACATGATCTTTTGATGTCTGTGGGATCTGATTGGTAACGACTCTAGTCCAGTGGTCGTCTGATACACCAGGCAGAGCAGCTACCAGCTCTCGCCGTTGACTCCCTGAACTCCACTGACCACGAGGGCTCAGGGTCAGAGAGCAACTTCTGGCTCGAGTCTACCATCCCAATAGAGCCTCAGAAGAACCCAGAGGAACCCCCACACCATGCTGGTAGTGATTTTCATCATCCACACTCCACAGCTTGTCAGCACTCCACCCAAGAGACTAAGCCAATCTCCAGCCCAGCTTGTCGGAGACCCAGCCTACAGAGACCCACCCCAGAGGAAAGCATTTCAAGTCCAGGAATGCTTGAACCACAGACGCAGATACACAGGCAGAGCAGCTACCAGCTCTCCCTGTTGCACTCCTGCACTCCACTGACCATGAGAGGTCAGTGGATTTATCTCCAAATTACTAAGAATATTCTACCCACCCTTCTCAGAGAGCCTGGCAAGCCACTGAGAGTATACTGCCCGCACGGCAGAGCCTGGCAAGCTGTTCGAAGCATATACAAGATGCCAAAACCAGCAGTAACAGTAATTCTTATATCATTTAAAAATTCTTATATCATTTTTTAGTATATATTTTTTTAATTCTTTTTTGTGCTTTTTTGGGTCACATCCAGCGATGCTCAGGGGTTACTCCTGGCTCTTCGCTCAGGAATTACTCCTGGCGGTGCTTGGGGGACCATATGGGATGCCGGGATTGAACCCAGGTAGGCAGCGTGCAAGGCAAATTCCCTATCCGCTGGACTATTGCTCCGGCCCCTATTTTTAATTCTTATATCATTAACAAACTATGATTTATAAAGTTACTGATAGTTGAATTTTAGACATATGATGTTCTAGCACCAATTTTCCTCTACCAGTGTTCCCGCCCTCTTCCAGCCTATCTCCTTTACAGACGCATTTTAAAGTTTGTTGTGATTTGGATCCTCTATTTTCAGTGTTGCTGACTCTGTGGTTGAGTATAGAGTTCTACCATTCTCTACACCACTGATATACCCAAGGCCTTGACTCCCTATTACTTCTCTTTCCGTCTTCTTTCTTACCCCAACTGATTTCTCTCCTCTATTTTCTTCTTTATATTCTGGGGTCAAGGGTGGCCTAGGCACCCCCTCTTTACCACATTGTATTCCTTTGATTAGTTAATTTATATACCACAGATTGTCGTGTGTATGTCCTTTTTTCTCTGGCTTACAGTATACTGAGATTGTCGTGTGTTTGTCCTTTTCTCTCTCTGGCTTACTTCAATCAACATCTTTCCCAATGAACTTTGAAGGATTTTAAAATTCCCAAAGGAAAACTATCCAAAAATTAGGTTTTGGATATGAATGAGAATATTCATGGCAGAGTTGAAAAATAGAGTTGGAAACAATCTCTATTTTTATGTAGCAAATGTTATTTTTATTTACTTTGCTTTATTGCACATACTTACTCGATGGAATTTATATATACTGTGGTTAAAAGCACAGTATATATAAATACTGAGGCGTGATATGCTTGGATTATCACGCCTCACTCAAGTGAAAGAATGAATCCAGAGCTTTCCAGAATCAGGGACACTGTCTTATTTGCCAAGGCATCGAAAACCAGATGGGCTGGACATGTACTGCGATTTGGAGACGACCGCTTGACTAGAGCTGTTACAGACCGGATCCCATGGAATGTCAAAAGATCACGTGGCAGCCCACCTACAAGATGTTCAGACTTCTTTATCAAGACTCTGAAGGAATGATTTGAGGCTCTTTTGTATTCCTAAAGCAACCAGATGCCATTGGACTACACTGGCACGTGATAGGGTCAAATGGAAATATTACTGGTGCCCACTCAAGCAAATCGACGAATAACGGGATGTCAAGTAATCAAGTGATCAAGTAGTTAAAAGCAATACATTATATTTATATATTTCAATATAGGTAGATGTAAACATTATCTTGAATGGAAAGGGTAAGTCTTGCTATATGATATTTATATGAATGAAAACATTCACAAAGAAGATGTGGGTGTGGAAAGGGGGTCAGGGTGTGGCGGGGAAGAGAAATAGAGAGACAGAGAAAGATGCGGAGAGTGAAAGGGTGAGAACGTGTGTGCTATACCTTCCTTTCTCTCTGCCTCTGCTCCTCTGGCTGCTACAGCTCAAGTCCGGCCCCTCCTCTACTGACAATCCATGTATACTTGTCTCTAAGATCACTCTTCCCACTACCGCTTGCTTAAACCCATCATGCTCTGCAAGGCTTCTGGCTTCTTATCTCTTACATAATGTCTTTCAAAAGCCCATCTCAGCCTCTTGTTAAATGGCCTCTAATGAGTCAATTCATTCTGTCATCTGCATTTTCTACCTTTAATCTCCATCCAGCTCAAACCTGGTTGTTTCCTGAAGATGTCAGGCTTTTTCTTTCCTCTGGGTCCCTAGACCTGCTGAGTCTAGGATCTGAGATAATTCTCCTCTCTACTCTGTAGTGTTGCCTGGCCAACTCCTCTACCTCCTGTAAGTTGAGTAGGCTTAATGCTCAGAGTAGTTCCTCCAGAAAACCTTCTAGAATTTTAGAAAACACAGACCATTGAGACTTCCCTCTCTGTGCTCTTGGAGCATCTTGCAGAGTTGCTTAGCACTGATTGCACAGTATTCAAACTTCCAGTTTATTTATACTTTATCCTGCAACAGGACAATTCGGCAGCTTGTGGGCAGAAGCGTGCCATTCTCAGCATTATACTCCTTGAATATTGGACCTTGAATTTGACAGGAGAGGAGCTAAAAAAATATTTGTTGTCTTAAAAAGAGCAGTCTAGTTAAACAGGATATCACTTGAACATCAACACCTGTGTTCCCAGAAGTCTTACACATCCATCAACCACATGCAAAGTTCTCATTTCCCTTCTCTATGGATGTCTTGTGTCTTGTAAAACAAACTTTCTATAAATGACATGAGGGGCATCAGCCGCTGGCCTCCTCAGCCTCTCTGTAGGCTACAATGTTCGGGTCTAGTTTTCCCTCTGTTCAATTCCCTCCTTTAATTTTGGAATGTTGTTCTCTCTCAGTTATAGCCAACTTCTATGCTTCTCTTTCTGAGAATCATTCCTTCCTTCCTGAACCTACTTTAACAGACCCCCCAAGTGTCTCAGTTTCTCTAAGAAACTTGCTTTTCACCATTGGTTCTGAGTTTTCTTTGACCAATACTACCAATCTCTTTGCCACAAAGGGGGCAGCGCTGCCTTCCCTTTGACTTCTCTTTCCTCTTATGAGAGCTCATTAAGTAGCGGCTAAGTCAAGTCAGTTCTCATTCCCAAATGAGCAACAGTCCTGACTGGGTCAGCCCCTCACCCCTTCTTTCTTGTATTACTATCCGTGCCGCTAACGACTGTTACCACTGAACTTGCCCCACTCTGGCCCCAGCTTGGTCTCCTTCCTCACACTGATTATTAGTCCAGGTGAGATGAGCTAATAATGTCTAGTCATGACGGCTTGCACTGCTCAGTTGTTGCCCGTCTCATCTGAAACATAGCTTAAACTTCATGGAAAATTCAAGGCCTTCCTCAATAGGCAAAATGTCCTTCCCAACTTTGCTTCCCAACACAGGAACATTTCTTTTGCTTGTTTTTCTTAGAGGAACCACATTTAACTGTTCTCAGGGCTTACTTTTGGTTCTGTGCTCAGGAATCTTTCCTGGAAAGAGTGGGGGGACCATATGTGATGCCGGGTATCTAACCTGAGTCTGCTGTGTGATAAAACAAGCACCTTCCCCACTGTACTATTTCTCCACATCCATCAGGAGTAACTTTTGACTTTGACTGACTTGCTGCCTTCTCCTGTTACCCCTACCACTGCTTTCACTTTTCTTACTGTCATTTCTTCTGGTGGAAATCTTGCCGGTTTGCCATGTTTCCTATGACCATCCCTATGAAGTCTCCCCCTGATCTCTCCTCCTTGTGCGTTGCTTTGTTTGGGCTATCATCATGCTTTACAGCCTTAACAAATGAACCTTTACATCTCTGGAGCACAGCCTGGCCATTTCTCACCACTACTCTACGCATGTCTCACAGCTCCCTTTGGTAACTCTTCTCCAGCAGCGACTCAGAACCCAGCTGCTTCCATCGATCAACTGTCATCTCAGGTCTGCTTGATCTCAGTGGTGGGAAAGAGAAGAGGAAAGTGACTACACTCCTATTGTTTTCTTCTTGGGTGGGGAATAGTCCTCAAGCTATGAATCCCTTCTTGGCCAATAGGGGTTCAGTGCAAGGTCCCAGGATGTGACCTGAGGCCACCACTCAGGTCCTGTGGTGCTGGGGATTACTCAGCAAGACACTAGCTGGACTGTGGAATTTCTGGGGCTACTCCCTGTGAAGCTCAGGGGGACCCCATGGTGATGGGGAGCACATTGGGATGGTCTCACTTTCCTTAATCTCCTTGGCTCACTTCATTGACTGAAATGAAAGCAGCTCATCTTGCCCATTATTATGCTTTTTTGGGGCACACACTCAGTTTTAGGGTTCAATTGTCCTACAGGAAGACTGAAAAGTGTTGGGAAACAGGTGAGCATCTGACCAGGACTGCTCCATTATTTGATTCTAAAGCAGGGAGGTTACCAGTTTGCCCTGGCCCCTCTGGGTTTTACTATTATAAGCCTCGCATGCCAGGACAACTGAAGCCCTAGGATGGAGAAGCCAGCCAGAGTACCTCAATGCTTCACTGTATCTCTGTACTACCCTGTCAGACTTGTCAGCTCCACTTCAACTGAATGTGGACCTCAGGCCTTTTGGGAACACCAATGAATTGCATGCATAGTTTTTATCCCCACAAGACCAAAAATGTTGTACTGCGTAGATAACTTTAAATTTGCATAGGAATTCTAAGGCCTTTTTGGGTTTGGTTTCATAAATAATAGAAAAATCAATGTTTTTCTTAAAAAATCAAGCCAAAAAGGTAATCAAATTTTTAAAATTTCCTTAATTAAGATCCCTCTTTAGAAAGTGCCACTTAGATGTAGGAGTACACACACACACACACACGTGTATTTGTACATAAATACTGATGTGTTTTATATATATGTATATAAATTGCAAAGAAAACTGAGTAATATTACATAAGCTGATTTTAAGTTTCTTTTTGTTGGTCACTGAATAGTCTCTCATAAGTACCTATGGAATTAATGTAACAATTACATAACTAAGCAACTTGCATTCACTGTTTTCAAACTAATATACTTGGGACTAACTACTAGAATGCTTAGTAGTGTGTCAAATGACTTATCATACTAACCATTGTATATAAGTAACTATTTCCTATTTTACTTTTTGTTTCAGTATTGGGGAGTAAACTCAGAGTTTTCTACATGCAAGGCAAGCACCTTACCCCTTGAGTCATACCATAGGCTTGAATTTCTTTTTCAGAAATAAAAATTGTGCAAGAACATTACATCATGTAGGAAGTGACCCAGTTCATTCTGCAAAACAAACATTAACCTTCGTAACCTAAACTGTAAAACTAAAAACCAAGACTACTTAAAATAGACCTGGATTGGAGTAGAAGCCAATAGATTGATTTTTAAGATGACAATAAGTAAATTAATAATAATAGAAGTGAATCCTTATAGAGACTGTGTTATGAGCCAGCTACTGGTTTGCTTAACACTGACCCATTACTTTTCATTTCATTGCATAAAGACAATTTTACAGATGAAGCAACAGAGGTACATAAAATATGAGAAACTTTTATGTACTTTTCATCTATCACCATGTTACTAGAACTGTATCCCAGGGCCTGTAGAGCTTTTACTCCAGCAACACATGGATTGGACAAGACAAGGAAAGCTGCTGGTCTCAGAGCATACAACAGTAAGTTTAACAAGAAAACTAAGATCACGTGACAGGGCAAAAGGGCACTCAAACAAAAGGCGATGCCTCTTTTATTAAGAACACTACAGAAAATGTGTTATAGAATATTGGTTTACACTAGAGTGTAAACCATTTCAAAGCAATGCCTTTCCGTTAGAAATATAATTGAAAGCATTAATCCCTTTCTTCCTACCTGCTGCTACTCCAGCAATTACCTAGAAATACTTCATGTGACATATAGAAGTTTCTTTCATAAATATAGTTGTTTTTGTTAGAAGGAAAGCCAGAAAAAAAATCACAATGAAAAGAATGAAAACGTCTCATAATCCTGCTCATGTGTTATTTCTGTTGAATTAGAAACACATACTATTTAAAAATTACTTTCTTTTTCTAGCTTAATAGAAACAGTGAATACTGTCTTATGTCATTAAATACTGTCAAACATGAATTAAAAAGGCCAATGTAGTATTTTTTTAGGATGTAATCTAGAGTAAAGCCTTAGTTGTTGGACACTTAAAAGGCTTTCATTTTGGGAGGCAATTGATACTAATAATGTACTTCCATAAACTCTTTAATAGTACTGTTAATTGACTTAGCTCAAATTCTTAGGAAATAGTCCTATTATATACATACATCTATATATAGCTGGATCAACAGTGCTGTGGTAGGGTGCTTGTCGTGCTCACAGCTGACCTGGGTTAGATCTTTGGCACCACATGGGTTAGATCTTTGGCACCACTGGGTTAGATCTTTGGCACCACTGGGTTAGATCTTTGGCACCCTTAGCCCTGCCAGGAGTGATGCCTGAGCACAGAGCCAGGAGTAAGCCCTCGGTATCACTGGGTATGCTCCCCCAAAACCAAAAAGTATATGCAAACATAGGAAAATTTCAGAAAATAGACTGATTGCCCCCAATGGGAGGCCTTCAGTGGTATACCTGAAAATATACCAAGACATCTTTGTGAGGTGACTACAAGATTATCCCACCCAACACGGCAGAGCCTGGCAAGTTACCTGTGTCGATTTGATATGCCAAATACCAGTAACAATTATAGACCTATAGACCTCATTCCCATGACTTGATGGAATGGTTTGAGGCTCTTTATATTCCTGGAGCAGGCAGATGCCCTTGGGCTATCTCGCATATGCCAGGACATATTGAGATGTTACTGGTGCCCACTTGAGTAATCGATGATCTATGGGAAGTCAAGTGATCAAGTGATATATATATATATAGTCATATATATACATATATATATCAAGTGATATATATATGTATATATATATATACCTACTCAGAATATCTGTATTAGTTGTACTTCCAATAGCTATATGGAAGAACAAAATTTCTTCACTTTCTTACCTGCTAACAGGTCCCCAAAATTACCATGTAAAAAATCAAATTAAAAATATTGTTTTGAGAGTTGTAATTCTTTTTTGAATAAGTGAAAAATTCACTGGGCTCCATGGAATGAAGCTGCCAGTCAGTCCCCTCTACCCCATGTATACATTTAACAGGCATTTCCATAGAATTTGTTTAAATTATTCTAAAACTTATCTGAAAGACTGTCCATAAGCAAAGGTCTTCTTATTCATGACTGAATAAAATGCCATGGTAGGAAGCTATACTCGATGGAATATCACTTTGAATTAAAAAATAGAATTGTTTTGGAATAAAATGAATGGAAGTGATGGAGGTGTTTACACTGTGATATTACTAAGGGAAGAAAAACAATTATCAGATGGTTTCACTCATACGTGAGATACAAGTAGCAAAAGCAAGATAAGTGGCAAAACTCAACTAAACTAACTTCTAGGCTTGGTGAAAACTATGGTGATAAATAGGGGGAAGAGGAGCAGGTTGGTGGGAGAATAGGTAGAGGGGTCTGGCTGGGAACATTGCTGGAACTTTAGTGGTAGATGTGGTTAATCCTATACACATATTGAGGTGTTAAACTATACACTAGACATTCTAAAATATTGTAAGCTAATACTAAATCAATAAAAGGGGGATAAAAAAGATGATAATTATATATCATTTTTGATTTCTTTAAAATGAAAATATTATCTCAGGAATGGAGAGATTGTACAGCAGTGAGGGCATTTGCTTTGCTATAGTGAACCCGTTTTTGATCCCTGGCACTCCATATGGTCCCGCTGAGACCCATCAGGAGTAATTCCTGAGCACAGAGCCAGAAATAAGCCCTGAGCACTGCCAAGTGTGATCCGAAAGCAAAACCAAAAAGTAAAATCCCCCTTCCAAGAAAACCCAGCTACTATTCAGAAGAATAAGCAAGGGAGCCTATAAAAGTTTAAAAGAGGTGCCACTGAACAGGGTATTTGCCTTGCATGTGGCCGACCTGGGTTTGATTCCCAGCATCCCATGTGGTTCCTCCTCCGCCCGCACCCCCCCACCCCGCACTCAAGCACCTCCAGGAGTAATTCCTGAGAGCAAGCCAGGAGTAACCTGTAACCCCTGAGCATCTGCTGGGTGTGACCCAAAAAAGGCAAAAAAAAAAAAGTTTAAAATGAGGGGAACTATCCTCATCAAATTAAAAACAGACTAGCGTGAAAGCAGTAGCCTAGTAAGGGCAAATGGAAACTCCTGCCTTCCTCATCGGGCAAACATGCTCTGCACACGTCAATAGGTGTGTAGTCTGGCCTCTCCAGTTGATACAGCTGGACGAATTCCAGGTTGCAGCAACCACTTCTCTCCTCATCTAAACGCAGTCAGAGCAGAAAGGCCTCGGTACAAACCTACTGCTTTGTGCAAGGCTTTCTAACAGGAACTGGATATGCTACAGTGGGTCCCTACTTGCTCACTCATATTTCAATGTATATTACATAATAAACAGCTTTATTTATATTATTATTATGATATTTTTACTTTTTACTTTTATAGTACACAAATGGAGTGCCCAGGCAGGGTTATATGGCACAAGGTAACCACAGATGGAAGACCACTGCTATAGGGGTTCTGGGATCAGGAAGCAGTGGAGGGTGGGAAGTCACACTGACTTGTGCCAATTGTGTTAGAGGCCTCTGATTTAAAGATGGGAAAAACAGAGTTGTTTGTGCCCTCAAACCCATTAAAAAATAACAAGCAAACATGGATTCTATTCTTTCTCTGACTTTTCTGGTTTAAAACACGGTCTTCAAGGACATCTGATCACTCTACAAAAATGCAAATTCCTTTGCTTAAACCCATCTGTGGGAAACTTCTCCAAATAATGGTGTCCCACAGGCTTCCATTTAAAAGCTAATTTGAAGGGAGAATACTAACAAGCCATAATGTATTTGGAGAGAGACACACCACCCACCCACCCACACAGATGCTCACAATCTGCAAAGTCAAACTCATTGGCATTAACACCCAAGCCTTCTGAGTTCAAAACAAGAGCCACTTTCCAGTTCCCACCGTTGGAAGAGGACCTTGGCTTTTCCCCTTTGAAGTATTTCCTTTGAAGGTCAAGGTAAATGGGGCCATGTTGACTCAAGAAATTGCTCATCTCTAGAAGGATGTGGCCTCTGCTCCATCACACATTTGTAATGTTCACATGAGGTTAACAAAACAAATGGTTTTGACTAATGCATGAGCTGAGGCCAACATTTCTTTCCAACTTGTCCCCATTATAGGAGCATTATTCTGGGATAAGTTAGACCCAGGCAAAGAAAGACCCCTGAGTGGCCAACCCTGGTCACTGAACTCATCCAGGCTCTTCAATTTCCATAAGCATCCCAAACAGAGTTGATGTCTAACAATGGACTGTTTTCCAAGATCATGAGGCCCGGGGTTGGAGGTGGAAGTTCCCAATGTCCTAACTCTTGCCCTCTATTAAGCATTGTCATCATCCGTGAGAAGGGGAACCACAGTTGCTCTTCTTGAACTGCCTGATACTAATACCTGCTGAAGAAATTCTCGGAACAAGCTGAACCCTCAGATTTCTAAGAAACCTTTGGGACATTGGGCCCAGAAATTGGTAGGACTGGGGATTTGATTAGAAGAATTAGATCTCTCAACATACAGAGAAATCATGTTGCTGAAATAGGATGAGCCTGGAAAGACTTGACGCTTGAGAGTGATTGGGTAAGTGTAAGTGTCTCACAAACCCAGTTGTACCTAACATACCCTGTCAGCAATTCAACCAGCATCACAAGAGTATCTGACCCGGTGCATCCTTTAATTTGGTCTTTCCAGTACCAAGGGTGAATTTAGGTATGTAATGTTTGTTGAACTCAGTTAATCAGGAAAAAGCAGCATGTTCTCTTCTGTATGTACTCTTAGATCTGATGTACTATATCTTAGCTATTCTTCTAGGGGAGGAGTGACATTTTAGCAGCTAGTTGCTCAGCAAAAAGGAGCCAGTCTTCTCCATATATTTCTCTTTTTCCAAAGCACTAAGTTTACTTAATTCTCATCAAAACCTTTAAGAAAGGGTGAAAAGGTGAAAGTTCCCTATGTGGATGTTCTCATATGTATCCCTTGCCCACACAAATGTGTTGCGTAGCATAAATCGACTCCAAAAAAGTAGTTTTCCATATGGAGTACATGGGTTTGATAGCGTTTTACACAATTTACAATAATAATTACAAAAAACTGTATTAAAATAAAAAATTAAAACATATACAGGTTAACACAACCTTTTCCTCACAACTTGCAACTAGGTTAACATACCTTTCCCTCACCTTCTCACAACTAAGACTTCTCCTGGTATCTGAAGTGACTGTGGCATATACCAGCCACCAAATGGTCGGCTTCAGAGTTCTGAAGGGTCAGATGTTTGGATAAGGTCCCTTCAGCCTCTCTGTTGTTGTTTATTTCAAGTCTTCATTCAAGAAGTTTCTTCCATTACTCTCTTCCCACAAGAAAACACCACCCAGAAAGCAAAGAGCTGGAAGACAGAGTGTTTATGGTGGTTGTGGGTAATTTTTCATTAAAAAAGGCAAAAGAACAAACATACAGAGTGCTGTCAGATTGAGTTTTGCTATCCCGAGTTGGAATTTTTACATAGAAATACAAATATGTACACATACATGCTTATATGAATAAGTCAAATCAATTTGTCTGCCATCTGTTTTTCTCTGTCTCTCTGTCATATACCATGCGAAGTACTCCTGTATCTGAGCTAGGAGTAACATATTAGCAGCTCATTGCTCAGCAAGAAGGAGCCAGTCTTCTCCATAATTTTTCTTTTTCCAAAGCACTAAGTTTACTGAATTCTCATCAAACCGCTGTATGAAAGGGTGAAAACATATCCCTGCTTCCAACTTAAGACTTCTCCTGGTATCTGAAGGAGAAATTAAGTTGGAAGGTGGAGTTTCTCCTTATCTGGGAGTGCACTGACTCCACACCCGCCTGGCCACTCTCCCCAGACCCTTGGTGGTCTGCATCATAGAGGAGGGTCCAGAATGCCTTTTGGCCTATTCCTCCAGATGTTCCTCGAGGTGGGCGGTGTGCTTGTCACCCTGCAGTCTTTCGGGGCCCTCCTGTGAATGAAGTCCCCTATGTGGATGTTCTAAGGAATCTGTCAGGAGAAAGTGGTTGAAATCCAAGTGTGGACACTGGGTGTGCCAGTGATGTGTCCACCATTTGGTCACCTCAAAAGATGTTGGTTCAGCTGCTTTGGGAGGGATGGGAATGATATCTGGGAGGGCTGAGCCTGAGGCCTGGGTGTTTCTGAGGTTTGATGGTTGTGATTAATTGGGGTGGTTGAGATGGAACAGGTCTGTGGGAGTTAAAAGAGCTAATGTCTGAGAGACCCAGGAAAACCTGACCATGAATTCTGTGGCAAACAAACAACCCATTTAAGCACTGAACAGGAAAAGATGTATTTGAAACATTTGTTTCATGTTTGATTCTGCTTTGGCCCATTTTCTTCATTGCTTCCAGAAGCAAACTAACCGCCTTGTGGTCACCTCAACTAGATTCCTTCAGTGGAGTAGAATGTTACCAGGAGTTTTTCTCTTAGCTAATAGCAAGTGAGGGATTCCACCTTCCTTTTTCAAATCACTATTTATTTTATATTATCGTCAGAAAAGCAAGTATGCTTTTAGGACACTTTAATGTACTTTTTCCTGATTGATTTTAGGCCATACCATGAAGGGCTCAGGGACTACTTCTGGCTTGGTGCTGGTACTACCCTGGTAGTACTCAGTGAACTGTATGATACCAATGCTGATGACTGTGTCACAGTCCATTAAGCTATCTCTTCAGCCTTCGATGTGCTTTTTGTTTTTTCCGAATTGCTAAGTTGATTCTAATATAAAAGTTGCATAGGGCACAGTTAATGAGACAACCGCCTAAGACTACATACTTCCAGGCACCACACACCTGTCTATGTGCATGAAAAGATTTTGGTTCAACAGTTCCACCAAGGAAAGAACAGTGGATTCCTCACTCGCTGGGTCCCAAGACTCAAGGTTTAAAAAATATTAAACCTAAAATATTTAAAAAATATTTTAAAAATATTTTTAAATAGTTTAAAAAATATTCAGTTTGGGTTCTGGGTTTAATTGGTCAAGGATTTCCATCAGCTGTGATCAATCTTGGTTGAAGTTAACACACGCTGGGGGTAGGGGTAGGGAAGCCAATAGATTCACATATTTCTTTTAAAAAAGAATAAAAGCAAAAGGAAGTAGCTTTTCTATTCAAGTAATTGAATAGAAAGCTACCTGTATTAGAAGAGAATGTATAACTTGGATCTAAAAGGGAGGCAGAGGACTTTTCATGGGTCGCTTCATCAAGGAAAATGGGGAATTCCAGATGATTAGCTTAGAGACTGTAAACTAACCGCCTCCTGAACATAGATGTCTATGTATGTGTTTAAGACAAAGAGAAGAGGGGGAGATACCAGAGCAGGAGTGATGTCTTCTAGTCTTGAGCTGTGTGGCCTACCGCAATGGATAAGGCCACCCCATGGGGGTTTGCCAGTGTTCCGTGTTCACGATCACTGACTTCTCCCAGCTGAAACTGAAGTAGCGTGTGCTGCCCCAACTGCCATAGCAGAGTAGAGGTACTCATTGTAGGTCATGAAGAGGAGCATTAGGAATAACTGGCGACCACTCCAGTGGTGTGCAGCACTGTCTGCAGGAGGTGACGAAAAGTTGGCATCTGCTGCCCAACCATTTTGTGTATCTGCTTGAGGATGGTTCAGTTTGGTCTGGTCACAGGCATGAATTGCTGAATCGGGGTGATGCCGACCTGAGACTCGCACCACAGTCTCTCTCCAGCTATCTCGAAATCCTCATAGTATATTGGGAGTAAAAACTCTGTCACCAAAGCTCCAGCTATTTCCCCAGTTGTATTTATCACTAAGGCAGCAAACAATATTTCCACTTTCTTCTAGACGAAGTAAAAGGTCAAAGGTACCATCATGCTGTCTCCCCGCTGTGGTGTGAGGATGAGGTATTGAGTGATGCTGAGAAGGTGGCGTGGTGCTGTTCTGGTCAATGGAGCTCATCCCCATCTGGTGGGAACCAAGATTCATTCTTCCAGCTGAGTCAGCAGAAGACTCTTGGGAGGAAGATGAAGCGCTGCCACGAGAGCCTTCCCTTCCAAACCTTGAGTCGTCACCAATACAAGACTCTTCAGAGCCCCCTAAGCTTATCCCTCCATGCACTTTCTACATGTATTCTTTACCCTTAGTAAGTATATGTTTGCCTTTGGCGACAAGACTTTCCAAACAAAAGGCAGGAACTTGAGCTCTCTCTGTACCATAACTGAGTGATTGCACCCAAACCTCTATCCAGGTGGAGCTATTGCCTGCTCAACTGTCCCTTCACCACTCTCCTTGGTGCTCTTACCCAGGTTCTTCCAGAGATCTCCTAACTTTTTTTTCTACCTGGTTAACTTCATTCTCATCCTTCAAGCTTCAGCTCAAGCATCCACTCCTAGATGGCACCTATAACAACCCACCAAAAATGAGAGGCTCCTCCTAGTTAACATAAATCCTTGTAATGGGGGGCAAAAGGATAACATGAGCATTTGAAAGATTCAGAGAATCTCTGGAAATGCACAATTATAATTTGCTTGATGTGGACATTTGTCCAGGACTGACTGACAATATAATTTTATGGGGTTAAGAGAGAAAAGGTAAATTTAGTGTTCATGACATACATATTATAATAACCATAATCACTTACAGTTAGGAAGGGATGAGAGTTTACAAAATGCCTTTGTAGTATGTTTTATTTGATATGTAACCAAAACTCTGAGTTGTATATGGCACTGAAACATTCAGGTATGGTTTTACCAGTAGGAAAATGAAATGTTGAATTGAGTTTAAAATAATGGCATTGTCTATATCACAAAAATGATCCTTACATCACCCTTCATCTTGATGTTGATAACCCATTTCTTTGGACCCAAAAAATACTCCTCGAAAACTTTTTTTTTCTTTTTGGGTCACACCCGGCGACGCTAAGGGTTTACTCCTGGCTCTGCACTCAGGAATTACTCCTGGCGGTGCTCAGGGGACCATATGGGATGCCGGGATTGAACCCCGGTCGGCGCAGGCCAGCTGTGTGCAAGGCAAACACCCTACCCGCTGGGCTATTGCTCCGGCCCCCTCCTCGAAAACTTTTATTTAAGTATGACTTGCTTGACCTGTCAAGATTTGTTTCTTAGAAACCTGTTTCTATGATTTACCATATTTGTTTCCCAAATTTTGTGTAAATCTTAAATTAGATTTTCTCTATCTTTCAAATAAACTAGACAGTGGTTTACATTTTTGTTTGTTTACTTATTTTCATTTTGAGACCACATTCAGAAGTGCCTAGAGCTAACTCCTGGTTCTGTATACAAGGATTACTCCTGACAGTTCTTGAAGGATCATATGAGGTACCAGGGATTGAACATGAATCAGCTTTGTGCAAGGCAAGGAGTGTACTTGTCGGCCCCTAGACATTGGTTTAAAACAACAACAAAGGTCTGGAAATATAGTTCAGGGGTTAGGTACTTGAATTGCATGCTGCTGACTCCTAGCACCAAGTGGTTCCCCAAGTACTGCCAGGAGTAATTCCTAAGCACAGGGACAGTAATAGTTAGCTCTGAGTACCGCCAGATGTGTCCCCTACTACCTACAAAACACTCTCAAAATAAAATAAGACAATAAAAACAAAACTTCCGTCTGATAAATTCTATTCAATTCTATGTTCAATTATTTACAAATTTCCCTAATTATCCTTGAATCCAACTCATCATTTCTACATCTGGTGCACATTCAGTCTGAGAGCTCATTGACAAATCTTGCTGAAATTTAGATGTTAATGAACTTGCCTTGCTAGCCTACTATGAGTAGAAGTTATTCATGATTTATTTTTTTTATCATTTGCTTATTATCTTTGGTCCAAACATAGTGGGCAATGTGATGACAAACATGGCATAGTTAAGGCCCACAATAACTTTCTCTGGAAAACTGAGTGAAGGGACATGCGGTGATCACAAGGAGTGTGGTAGGACAACAAGAGGGCCCACACAAGGTCTCTGAAGCCTCACAGGACAAAAGAGCAGATTCAAAGTAGGCCTTGGACACAGGTCCAAATTCATTTCTTTACATGTCACTGCCCAGTTTTCCCAACACCACTTGTTGAAGAGGCTTTCCTTACTCCATTTTAGACTCTTTGCACCTTTATCAAAGATTAAATGATCATGTGTTTGAGGTTGGGTGTCAGGATACTCAATTCTATTCCATAGGTCCACAAGTCTGTTTTTATTCCAATACCATGCTGTTTCTTAAGTACTACTGCCTTGTAGTACAGTTTGAAGTTGGGAAAGGTGATGCCTCCCATCTTCTTATTCCCGAGGATTTCTTTAGGTATCCTTGGGGTTTATTGTTCCATACAAATTTCAGGAGCATTAGGTCAATTTCTTTGAAGAATGTCATGGGTATCCTTATAGGGACTGCATTGAATCTGTACAGAGCTCTAGGGAGTATTACCATTTTGACAATGTTGGTTCTCCCCATCCATGAGCAGGGAATATTTTTCCATTTCCTTGTGTCCTCTTTTATCTCTTGGAGCAGTGTCTTGTAGTTTTCTTTGTACAGGTCCTTTACACACTTGGGTAAGTTGATTCCTAGGTATTTGATTTTCTGTGGCACAATTGTTAATGGAATTGTTTCCTTAATATCCCTTTCTTCTCTTTTATTATTTGTATATAGGAAAGCCACTGTTGATTTTGTGTCTTGCCACTCTACTATATCGTCTATTGTTTCTAGGAGTTTTTTGGTAGAGAGTTTGGACCTGTGTCTAACACCATGCACAAAAATCAGATCAAAATGGATTAAAGATCTCAATATCAGACTTGAATCCATAAAGTACATTGAAGAAAATATAGGAAAAAACCTCCACGACATTGAAGCTAACGGCATCTTCAAAGGTGAAACACCACTAACAAAGCAACTAGAAGAAAAGATAAACATATGGGACTACATGAAACTAAAAAGCTTCTGCACCTCAAAAAGAAACAGTGACTAAGATACAAAAGCAGTCCACAGAATGGGAAAGAATATTCACCCAATACCCATCTGATAAGGGGTTAATATCCAGGATATATCAGGCACTGGTAGAACTTTACAAGACGAAAACAAACAACCCCATCAAAAAATGGGGAGAAGAAATGAACAGAAATTTCAACAAGGAAGAAATTCGAATGGCCAAAAACATATGAAAAAAATGCTCATCATCACTAATCATCAGAGAGATGCAAATCAAAACAACAATTAGATACCACTTTACACCACAGAGATTGGCACATATTCAAAAGAGCAAGAACAACAAGTGCTGGCGTGGATGTGGGGAAAAGGGGACCCGCTCTGGTAAAGCCTTTCTGGAATACAATATGGACATTCCTCCAAAGACTAGAAATTGAACTCCCATTTAACCCAGCCATACCACTCCAGGGAATCTACTCTGGGAAACCAAAAATACGCAGCAGAAACACCATCCCTACTTTTATGTTCATAGCAGCACTACTCACAATAGCCAGAATCTGGAAGCAACCAGAGTGCCCAAAAATTGATGACTGGATAAAGAAGCCTTGGTACATCTACACAATGGAATACTATGCACCTGTCAGGAAAAATGAAGTTATAAAATATGCCTATAAATGGATGGACATGGAGAACATTATGTTGAGCAAAATTAACCAGAAGGAGAGAGACAGATACAGAATGACTGCATTTATTTGCATAACATAAATCTATGTACATATTGTGATACCAATATCCAAGGTCAAGTGAAACATATATCAGGAGGTCTTGTCAAAGGTGGAAATTATCCCAAACGTGTGGGAGTCAGAGGCTAGGGAACAGACAATGGAACAGTGTGCTAACAATTGTCGAGGGTACTAATGCCAACCTAGAACTGAGCATTAAATAGAGGCAAAAAGATACACATGACAACCCTTTAATGTATGTTCTGTAATCCATAGTCTGTAAGGGAAGGAAAAGAGAAAGAGAGAGAAAAGGGAAAGAAATAAAGAACCTGCCATGGAGGAGCGCTGGGGATGGGGGAGGGAACTGGGGACGTTGATGGTGGGAGATGGGCACTGGTGGCGGGATGGGTGCTGGAACACTGTATGAACAAAACCCAAATATGAACTTTTTTATCGTATATCTTTGTAATTGTAAAAATAAAAAGAAAAAAGAAAAAGGAGACCTTGGAACCAGGAAACCTTTGTGTTAGAAGAAACATTTGAATCATCTAAGGCTGACCTAATTTGAGAAAGCAAAACCATAGATACAAGGAATCAGCTTCATCTCACATAGCTAGTCACAGAGCTTGTTCTTCGAATCTGAGTTCAGAGCAGTTTTTACTACATCATTGTGTCCTGGCTCTTGTTTATATTTTAGCTCTATCTCTATTTCTATCTCCATCTCTATCTTTATATATTCATATAATATATATCTTACAGTGGGATTAAAATGGCCTGAAATAAAAATCTTTCTATGTTAATTTACAAAGATTTTCCAAGGCACTTAATAGACTAGTGCCTGAATATCACTCAAATGGTTACTATTCTAGTCAATTTATGAGCAGTTTCATGAGACAGCCTAACAGGATGAAATATAATAAGACAATAAAATTAATTGAAAATTATGGAGCCACAAAAAAAACTAAAAGAAAGTTTATAATCATTTGCAAAAAGACAAACCTGATAAGGGATATATATCCAAAACAAAGAATACTGAAGAAAACAAATGGCTTGATGACAAGTGAACCAAAAAAACTTTAAGAGGTGTTACTTTGAAGATGTCAAGAGAACAAGAATATGAAAAGAAACTGTGCTTATTACCTTGAAGGTAAGTTGATTGAGAAAGCCAGTCTATTTCAAATGAACTAGGGCCAAGAGATTGTGCAGAGGATAAGGTAGTACCTTGCAAGCACCTGACTTGGGTTTAATCCCCTGCATCCCATATGTTCCCTGAGCATTGCCCGAGCACAGAGTGTTCCCTGAGCACAGAGCTAGGAGTAACCCTTGAGCATTGCTGGGTGTGGGCCAAAACCAAAACCAATGAATGATATTTTCCATCTACTTTCCCTTCCTCTGCCTCTCTCTCTCCTGACGGACACAAACCCACCCACCACTCCTGCCCAGATCCTGCCCCCATACCCATACCACCCACTCCTCATAACCTTATTATGCTATCTGGATGGCAACAGATAAATACAATATTATTTAACTCTACTTTTTTGATAAATAGAGGCATGAAATTTAGGTCCCATAGAAATGTAGTCAAATTACAAAAAGGAATAAACACCCTGAAGAAGAAAGAAGGATCTTGATGACATTAAATATAAAAACAATTAGACACACAGAAAAACAAGGTAATTAATAAATTAAATACAAGATTTGGTTATTTTCAAATTCTAAACAAATTACTTTAGGAAAATTAAGAACACACATGTATGTGTGCATTTGTCTGCACACATACACAACACACTGCACAGTTGAAAAGAGAACAAATCAAATAAATAATATTAGCAAATTATGTCTACACATATTAATAAACCAGTGAAGTGATATTTCTAAAAATGTATTATGGAAATACCAATTTTTTTCCTATGGAAGTAATTGAGAATGTCAGAGAAGCTCCCAGAAAGGAACCAACACAAGGAGTTCAGTGATGAAGACTTCCAGACTTCCCTTCCAGATGTTTAAACTATTGATAATTCCTGTGTTATGTAAAACCTTCCAGAGCACAGAAACTTGAGGAACTGTCTAGCATCTCTGTGATATTTCTAAACCTGAATAAAATAGTGAAAAACTAAAAAGAACACAAATATACAAAGAATATTAATCTCCTTTGGAATAGCAAATAATATTAATAAGGCAGCAGCAATTCAATAACACATTAAATATAAATTTGTCACAATATTTGAATTAGCCTGAGACTATGAGTCCATGGAAGAAACGTATTGAAGCTCTGATCCCCACTGCTCCCCTCATGTGACCAGTGTAGCCTTTGTCATTGTGTTGCTTGGGATTCCTCATGCTGGTGCCATCTCAGGAGCCCCACAGGCAAGTGTGTGCACACAGTGCAACAAAATGTGCTGTACTGGTGAGTACTTACCAAGTGTGCAACACAACACCATATCAAAGGGAAGGTGTGTGTGAAAGAATGCATCAATGTTGTTGAAAGTCTATTACAATCCACAACATATAAGAGAGGGAAGAGAGAGAAAGAAAGAGAAAGAGAGAAAAGAGATGGAGAACCTGCCATGGAGGCAGGCTAGGGAGGGGGGGAGGGTATCTGGGACATTGGTGGTGGGAGGTGGGCACTGATAGAGGGATGGGTGCTGGAACACTGTATGGCTTTAAACCCAAACATGAACATTTTTGTAGTTGTCAAAAATAAATAAAAAATAAAATTAAAAAATAAAAGAATGCATCAATGAAGAACATTTTTGTTTTAAGTTTGTTTCCTAATGGATTACACTGAACATTTGTAACTGTTTACATAGGACCACAAATCCATTTCCCTCCCAAAACCGATGATGAAGACTATTGATTTCAAAGAGTGAATTGGCATGATAGTAGATATATAGAAACATTAATGCCTTTTATTTGCTCTTTAAATCTTACTCCCCAGCAAGCCCTGTGCTTCCAAATCAGAAGGTAGGTATTTGACTCCCTGTGTTGGAGGTGGGATTCAAGGTCTTTGTTCTTGCAGGATGAAAAGCCCCCAGGCTGAACATGTTCCCAGGTTCTGGCAGAACAGCCACTTGGCTGAGATATTCTTTGACAGTGGAGGATCTATCAGTTTCCAGTTCAAGGATGTGGAAAACAGGAAGGAAGAGGGGAGATAGAGCTGCAAAGGGTGAAACTAGAGGTGCTCTAGCCTCTCTCAATGGGGTATAAAGGATGGAAGAAAGCGATTGGGTAGTGTGAGGGGACACATAAAACTCTTGATTTGATTCCCAAGGGAAGCTTCCTGAAGGTGTTTTCTAACAAGCTTGAGGGTACATTGACAAAAACTGTCCCAAAGAAGGGATGGTCTTCCAAAATCTGAGTGCCGAAAGGAGGTAAAGTGATATGCAGGATACTTTTTAGTATCAGTATTGCAAACTACAGTGTCCAAAAGGAAGATAAAAGGAGGGAGGGAGGGAGAGGGAGAGGGAGTGGGGAAAGGAAGGGAGAGAGAGAGACAGAGACAGAGAGAGAGAGAGAGAGAGGGGGAGAAATATGTCCGCCATAGAGGCAGGATGTGAGGATGGGGCAGGGAAACTCTGAACATTTATGTATTTATTTATTCATCCATCCATCCATCCACCACCATCACACATCATCCTCATCATCCACCCACCCCCCCCCCCCCCCCCCCCCCCCCCCCCACCCCCCCCCCCCCCCCCACCCACCCACCCACCCCTCTCCCCCCCCCCCCCCCCCCCCCCCCCCCCACCCACACCACCCCCCCCCCATCCATCCATCCATCCATCCACCCACCCACCCACCCACCCACCCATCCATCCATCCATCCATCCATCCATCCATCCATCCATCCATCCATCCATCCATCCATCCATCCATCCATCCATCCATCCATCCATCCATCCATCCATCCATCCATCCATCCATCCATTCATCCATCCATCCATCCATTTATCTTTTTTATTATTTAGCTTTTTTTGGTCACACCAGCAATTTTCAGGGGTTACTCCTGACTCTACACTCAGGAATTACTCCTGGTGGTGCTTGGGGGCCATATAAGATGATGGGAATCAAACCTGGTCAGCCGTGTGCAAGGCAAACACCCTACCTACCCACTGTGCTATTGCTCCGGCCCTGGAAACATTGGTGGTGGGAAATGTGCACTGGTGAAGAGCTCTGCTGGAAAATCTATGGAGCTGAAGAAAGCCAGGGATGAAATACAGAGGTGTAACAGGTTCAGGGGCTGGATGTGATGGGGCACAAGACTTCCATAAAGCCACCAGAGACCACAGGCTGGCCGGCCAGTGCTTGCAAATTCAGCACAGTGCGTAACTCCTAGGGTCCAGCCAAGTGTAACCTCGGGTTCACCATCTGAGTATTTGATATGGATTGGCTAAAGAGCTAAACTTCAAAACAACCGTTTTCTAAATTTTGACAACATGAAATAATTTGGAAAGGAAAAAAAAATCCAAATAGGTAATTTGAGAGATTCTGCCTGACAACATAAAATTAACAGTGGAGCTTAGAAAAACAGTATGCAATATATAGAAGATGCTTCTTTGAGCAAAGAAAATGTACCTTTTAAAGTAGTATAGTAACATTTGTAACATTGGGCCTAGGCTAAGTTATTAGTTATTCTCATGAAAATAAAGCATATTATGGTTGATTTTGATTGTTGTTTGGCATTGCTCTAAAAAATTCTAGGTGATACAATAAAAAATGAAATGTCTCAAAATGATTTAATGAGATGCGAGTTTATAAACTATGAGATGTTGATCTTCAAAAGAATCAGCTGAAAATCCTTTGGAGTGCTCTATTCCAAAATTATCCACAAACCGGAATCAAATTGGCATCCCTGGGGATCCCACTGCCCCTTCACACAGAACCTTGTCATGAGGCTGGGTAAATGGTTCTCAGCAGCTGCCTGGTTCTGGCACTGGCAAAAATCTCAGAGATTCCAACGTGCAGACAGTGCAGTAATAACAGCTCTGAACTTAGAAAAGGGCCCCTAATTAACAGCACAGAAGAGCAATATAAACTGTCCACTGTCCTGGTATAGTAATAATTAGCTTCAGAACAGAAATAAAAGGGATCTGGTTTACAGTAGCAGCACACTTATGAGGTACCTGAGAATGGACTTAGTAAGTGTCCAAGGTCAATGGTCACATGACTACAAAAGAAGGCAAATAAGAAGTCTTGAATAATAATTGAAGAGATGAAGTATGCTCCCAAACTTATAATAAAGTACCCGGAAATCAAGGATTTGGTATTTTATTGATGAATAAAATCCTAAATAAAGTATAATTTGGGTAAATGGTTTTTAAAAGGACGGAAATATGATACTTTCAAATGGAATTTTATTACCTACCTAGATGTTAAGATTTTAAGGCCAGAGATAGTTCAATGGGCTGGACAGTGCATGGTTTACATGCTGAAGGGCCGGGTTTGATCCCCTAATAGCACATGGTTTCTTGAGCACACCCTTGAACAGCAAGCTAAAAAGTAGACACTGAGCGCTTTTGAGTGTGGCCCCTCTAAAAGAAAATATTTCATTGGGGGAGGGAGGTCTCCTCATCAGCTATGAAGGATACCAGAGCTACGCCCAGTGGTGCCAGGGACTCATGTGGTATTGGGGAATGAACCTAAGGTTTCATCCAAGCAAGGCAAACACTCTACTACATTGAACTATTGATCCCCACAACAGTTGATTTTTATTTATTGCAGTAATAGAGATTAGCTCTATTATTTTTCTTCCTATTTTAGTTTTTTGGAGTATACTTCTTGTGCTCTGATCAGGAAGCTGGGGCCATTTCCAGTATCATTTGATACGCTCATGCAGACTAGGTGGTTCAGTGTTTGGGCCCAGTAGTGGTGGGTCACCAGTAGTATCCCATGGTGTTGGGGTTAGGTTGGAGCAGGCAGTGCAAATTATCAAACTCTGGCCCCTACAGAGGCAAGGCTTCAGTCCTTTGCACTATCTCCTGGGGCCCTAATTATAGATTTTAAATTGTTTAATTCTTATTCAAGACTAAGATGAATAGAACATAATAATTCAGAGAGAACTTAGAATATTTGTTTTTTAATGTAAATTATAAAGTGACAAATTGGTGGAGCAAGGAATATGATTCAATAATGGTGCTATAAAAACTGATTAATACCTGGAAACATTTCAAATGCTGAATTATTTTACTCCAAGGCCAAAATAAATATTAAGTAAAAATTTATATAAAAATTAGCTATAAATGTAAGAATCATAACTTCAGAAAATAGATAGGAAATTATTGGCATGTGGTTGAGAGAAAAAGTTAAGACCAGAAATAATGGAAAATCACATCCAGTGAATTAGAAATAACTTATTACATAGAAATTAAAAAATCAGTATGTAGAAATACAACTAAATGCAACTAAAAGGAGAATAGACTGGATTAAAATATTTGTATTCAATAACAAAATATTTAATTCATAAAAACTCTGTGAAGAAAAAAGCCTCCAAATGCAGATGTTTAAATGATATAAACCAATAATTTTTTCTTAAAAAATGCCATTAAAATATTTTATTATACCACCGTGAGATATACAGTTACAAAGACCTTCATGTTTGGGTTTCGGTCTTACAGTGTTCTAGCACCCATCCCTCCATCAGTGCCCATTTCCCACCACCAATGCCCCTAATTCCCTCCCCCTTCTCCTAGCCTGTCTCTGTGGCAGGTTCTTTATCTTTTCTCTCTCTCTCTCTCTCTTTCTCTCTCTCTCAGTCACTCACTCTTTCTCTTTTCCTTCTCTTACACACTGTGAATTGCAGTACATACACTTAGAGGTTATCATGTGTATCTATCTTTTTGCCTGTATTCAATGCTCAGTTCTAGTTGCTATTATCACGTTCTACAATTATTAGCACACTGTTCCCTTCTTTGTCTTACCTCACCTCTGACTCCCACATATTTGTGGCAGGTTCCACAAAAATAGCCATTTTTAACACAACAAATTGGCAAGGTTAAACAAACAAGCAAACAACAAAAATCTCCTCACTGCAGTGGAAGAGTTTGTGAATGGATCAGTCAAGTTTCAATGAGACTAGAGGTTAAATCCTATCTTTCTGGAAAGCAGTTGGTAATATAAACCCGGAATTCTAAAAGCGTTTCTTTGTTCTGATATGTAGTTCTGTTTCTAAGACTCTATGCTTTGAAAATAGGAAGAAAAGGATCTACATCAAAGAATAATCTGAAAGTCATCATTTGTAATGATAAAAAGTTGGCATCAGCCTAAATGTACCACCTCATTACACATCTGATAGGACTAAATAGCGTATACTATACAATTATTTTAGCAGTCAGATAAAAAGATGCTTTGTAAAACTCACACCATTAAAAAATGAGATAAAGGTGTCATTTTTTCCTCTCCCTAGCCCTAAAAACCAAGAGATAAAATGATACTAAAATTTAGATAAAAATTGGAAGTGAATTGTTTTTTTCATTTTTAATAATTTTAAATATATAAATGATTTTACAACCAGAAGTGTTAGTTTAGATCAGGGATAGAAAGAAAAAAAATGGAAAAGAAAGACCAGTAAAGAACACTGTAAAAAACTTATAACTAAAGTTAAATTAAGAGCAAAAGAATTTTGAATAGGTTAAAATGAAATTAATTGTACTCTTAGAGGCTTAGGAGAATGTCAATTAACCTACAATTACAAAAAACAATTTGTTTCCATATAGCAACTGTAATAATATTTTTTAGTTCATAGCTTTTTTATGAATTCATGGTTTGAGGCTCTTTATATTCCTGGAGGGCAGATGCCCTTGGGCTATCTCGCATATGACAGGACATATTGTGATGTTACTGGTGCCTGCTCAAGTAATCTATCATCTATGGGAAGTAAAGTGATCAAGTTTTTTTTAATTCAAGTTCCATATTGAGATATGTTCTTATGATAATTACTCAAAAGGGAAAAAGAAAAGTAAGATCTCAACTATGATTTTACTTAAAATTGGAATACATAGAAAAATAAGATACATCAGGCAAATCAACCCAATAGATGCTTGTGATGCTAGTACACTCACCAGCATGAGAGGCAAGTGAACTCAGCAAACAAAATTGAGTGCAGATTCAGTATGGTAGCCAAAGAGAAACTAGAAGGGAATGAAGATGTGGTAGGAATTGAATACACTTTATTTTTTGTCATTTAATTAATTTATTTTTATACCCTTAATTTTTATTATACCACCATGAGATATACAATTACAAGGATGTTCATAATTGGGTCTCTGTCATACAGTGTTCCAGCACCTGCCCTCCACCAGTGCCCCATTCCCACCACCAATGTCCAAACGTTCCCTTCCACCAGACCCCAGTCTGCCCCTATAGCAGGCACCATTTCTTTCTCTTTCTCTGTCTCTGTATTTCTCTCTCTCCTCCCTTATACATTATGGCTTGCCCTACAGATATTAACGGTTTATGATGTCTCTATGTATATATTCAATAGTGAGTTCTAGTGTGACATTATAATTCCCCATTCACCATCAACCTCCCCAGTTTGTTGCAACTAGAATGAACATCACAGTGTATAAATGTGAAAGATGCTGGTAAGGACCTGGTCCTAACTTCCATTATTGTCTGCCATGGTGCAGCTGTGGGGCTGGAGTGTCTCTCATCTGGTGTTGCTGGCTGTGGAGGCTGGGCGCCGCAGCCACGCCCACCAACGTGGAGGTGGAGGAATGGGAGGAGGAACCCAAATGTAGCCCTAATCCAGCTCCAAGTCCAGTCAGTGTGGCCCCGCCCTTCCACCCTGCACGTGTGTGTGTGTGTGTGTGTGTGTGTGTGTGTGTGTGTGTGTGTGTGTGAACCCTAGGAGCTATGTTGGACTCGGCCAGGGGCTGATTGTCATTTAATTTAATCTTGATTTAACATTGTTTTTAACAATACACTGTGTGTGTGTGTGTGTGTGGGGAGAGAGAGAGAGAGAGAGAGAGAGAGAGAGAGAGAACCCTAGGAGCTATGTTGGACTCGGCCAGGGGCTAATTGTCATTTAATTTAATCTTGATTTAACTTTGTTTTTAACAATGCACAAAAAGCAGAGAGGGAAAGTACAAAGGAAGAAAAAAGAAAATGTTTGCAGGCAAACATTGTGTACTGAAACATCAGTTTGTGATTGGGGTGTTACCCATCAACGTAACCACAGGTATAACTTCTTCAAAGAAAGCAATAAAAATGGGTCATTTTCTTCACCTCCAGAGAGTGTGCAGAGTCAACTGATAACCCAGTGACTTAGCAGCCACAGTCAACTCACCTCTAGTCTTGTGCTATGACATTTGTCTTGATGTTAAGGAGTTGAAGCAGAACCCTAGAAACAAGCTATAGGTAGGTGGAGCAGGGAAATGATACATTTTGGACCTATCACAGCCTCTGCTCTGGACACAGCAGTCATTTCAGCCAGAGGCCCTGAATAATCAGATGAGGTGGGAGAAGGTAAGTAAAGTTCTCCAAATCATTCCCCCCACAGATAATTTCTTTTAAGATATTCCAGGCATGCCCTACAGCCAAGTTGGTCTGTCCTTAAAAGTATCTTTTTAAGTTGTCTTCTTTAAGCAAACACCAAGGCCAGAGCCACAGTCCATGGAAGTGATAATAGAGCAGGAGCATACCAAGGATCATTGGGTTTCTGGAGCACCAGCACCGAGCAGGCTTGGAGGCAACAGAGTTGGATCCACCACTTCCCCTCAGCCAGGAGTTTCACTTGGAATCTTGACAAGTGACTGTCAAGATTCCATCTAGGAACAAGCAAATAAAAATTTTGTTCCTTCAAAGACTCAGTCACAGAGGGAGAAGCTAAACACCAATCACCAAAGGCCAAAAACTAGTGGGACCAAGACACATCATTTGACCCATGAGACAAGCATGGAGCACTGGATTCAAGATCAACTTCTGAGCCACCTGGTCTCTTGCTGAGAAGCCTGTGCTTCCTTCAGGAAGGCATCTGGAAGATGTTACAAGTAAGGGCTCTGTCCTCAAAGCCCCAATTTGGGGGGCACAGGATGAATACTGGGAAGCCTTCGATGTTCCACTGTCTGTAGGTAGAGACCAATATGGGCACACACATGGCAAGGAAAGGATCCTTCTTCCCTCTGACTGAATCTCTTCAAAGCTTCTTAACTTGGAGTCTGTGGATTTAGAGGAGAAAAAAACAGTAAGACTTTATTTTACTTAATCTATCTTAAAACATATTCATATTTTTTCGTTAGGAATCTGGGAAAACCAGCCACAGCGGTAGGAACAGACCTGTTGCTGTCACCAACTGAAATCATAGATATTTTATATCACATTCCAGTTGTTGCAGATGTTTCTCAATACTCTTTTTACTCATCAATTCTTGGATATTATAACAGTTATTATATTCACTGTTGATTTTGATATGTGTGTGCGTTTCATGCAGTAAGAAATCACATATGGTATTTATATCACAAATTTGTTTTTTATTTTAAATACATTAGCAACTAATTCAATGTAATTTCCTTTGTCATGCTGCATATTTTATTGGCTATATTTAAAGAACCCTATTCTGAGATGGAGTCCTGGGATTTATCATATTGCAAAGGGATTCATGGCATAACAGTAAAGGATTCCTGTAAATCCCTAAAAATGCTAGGTTTTCAGTTTTTATCATAAGTTACTTTTGGAAGTAATCATGTATTATTTTTATTGTGTATTGATATTTGTGGGGGAAAAGTGGCTGAGTTAAGCGGTGCCTTCTTACGGAAACCCTGTTTGGCCATATCCTATCTTCACTTAACTACTTATTTTGAGAACCAACTTTCAGCTATTATGTACAGTCTTTTATTAATTTAGCTTAGTTTTGTGTTTTGGGGGCCAGAGGTGCTCAGGCCTTACTCCTGGCTCCACACTCGGAGATTACTCCATAATGGTAACAGGGATGGAACCCAGGTTGGCTGCATGCAAGCAGAACACCATACCCACTGTCCTTATCTCCTTGCCCTTTGTACATTCATTTTTTAAATTAATTTTATTTAAGCAGTGATTTACAAAGTTGTTCACAGTACAGTCGTTTCAGTCATTCGATATCCCAACACCACCGCTGTGCCCTTGACCACCAAAACCAAAACCACCACCACCAAAACCCTTTAATTCCCACCCACCCATATCCCTATATCTGCTCCCTTAGAAGGCATTAGTTTTCAACTAATTATATTGCTTATTATAAAATTTATCTCGGAATGGTATTGCTAAAGTTATGATCTTTTTACTGGGTTGTTACATGTGAATTGGGCAATCTGTGTTATAGTTTCACTTATGAACTTATTAAGCAGAATGGAATTCTACTCTATTTTTTAGCAAAGTTGTTCATATTAACCTCTTATAAATGTTCAATTATCACCAAACACACCACAATCACAGCTACGGACAACAATTATTTCAAATTTTCCCTACCCTCCTCGAGCTTGTCCTAAGCAGATATGCAGTAAATTAATTTTGTGTTGTATGTTATACATAGTCTGCTGATATATAGATAGAGAAATATTTTCTTAGAAGGATAATAAGGACTGCTTAGTTTCCAATGGAACAATAGGGCTGTTGAACCCTTTGTATAAGGAATTATTGATATGATATGTTGTTACAGAGTAGGCATTGTGGCTACACATTTTGTTATTGGGAGCCTTATACTTACATCTATAAAATGTAATACAATATTGGTTTAAAGTATTCTTTAGCTTGAGATGTTGTGCTGCATGTCCCAGGAATTACAGAGATTGTAACTGAGTTATTTAACCATGGTCCCTTTGGAGAGTTATAGAGGAGTCTTTGGGTTATGGCATTTGAGACTACTTTGATGCCTGAGGCAGTTCATGGCTGCAACCACTTGACCTTCTGTGGCACTTGGAGATGGGGGAGGGTCCCCATTCCTGGCTCCATGAAAGTCAGGAGAGTTCTGTTGCAGAAACTCACATACCTGGAGTTTTCAATTCACTCATGGATGGGGACTAGTCTGAACATGTCAGCAATTGTGATGAGTGGGAATCCTGCTGGGGTCTTTGTTGAGATGGGCCTTTCCCAATCCCGTCTGCCCTTTTGGTTGGCCCATGTGTCCAGCCTGGAAGGGGAGAACCGGAAGCTTGTCTTGTACATTCATTTTTCTTTTTCTACAGGGATGATATTTTCAGGTTTGTGAAATGGTCAGATAATTTGCAGCCCCTAAAAAATATGATCCTCCAACTTCTAGCCCATGAATCTGATCAATATGTTTGACTTCAGAATATTAATTTGTTTCCCAGTCTGTTCCCTTTTACAGAGTCCTCAGAAGATGTGAGTGCGACAAAGTATTTTGGAAGTGACCACACAAGATGATGAGCAAAGATGCTGGAGTGAGACTCTGGATTTATAAGGAATTTGGGAGCAGACAGATGCTAATTCTACAGGAATAATAACAATGGCATGATGAAGGCTTCTATTTTTATAACTTTATAATTTAATTCTCCATAAAGAACAGTTAATATCTGTCTTATTTCACTTACAGAACAATTCTCTGAGGGGGACGTTACCAAATACATTTAACTCTGGGGAAACATACATAATGAAATTAGGAACTTGCAGCTAATAGTCGCAAAGCCAAATAGGAAGCCACACTGTCCTTATTTTTCACCCCTTATCCATTAGGGTAATCTGCCATCCTTAGATTTAGGAATCATTCCAAATCTTTGACATGCATAAAAATAGCAAGGAATGAAAAACCTGCCTATTTGATGTTAAGGTTAAAAAGAAAATAATTCTATTTGATTCTTCTTGGAAAAAGAGGAAATAAAAAATAACTGAAAATCCCTACTTTTATGTTCATAGCAGCATTATTCACAATAGCAAGAATCTGGAAGCAACCAGAATGCCCGAAAATAGATGACTGGATAAAAGAAGCTTTGGTACATCTACACAATGGAATACTATGCAGCTGTCAGGAAAAATGAAGTTATAAAATTTGCCTATAAATGGATGGACATGGAGAAGATTATGTTGAGTGAAATTAGCCAGAAGGAGAGAGTCAGATACAGAATGACTGCATTTATTTGAGTTCAGAGCAGTTTTTGCTACATCATTGTGTCCTGGCTCTTGTTTATATTTTAACTCTATCTCTATCTCTATCTCTATCTTTATATATTCATACAATATATATCTTACAATGGTATTAAAATAGCCTGAAATAAAAATCTTTCTATGTTAATTTATAAAGATTTTCCACGGCACTTAATAGACTAGTGCCTGAATATGACTCAAATGGTTACTATTCTAGTCAATTTATGAGCAGTTTCATAAGACAGCCTAACAGGGTGGGTGCTGGAATACTGTATGACCAAAACCCAAATATGAACTTTTTAATTGTAAAAATAAAAAATTAAAAAAATAACTGAAAATCCAACGTTATAGAATTTCAAGTTATGATTGCCTATTTCAAAAGAACTGGCTACAAGGATATCTTAAATGAGGAACTCTGTTCAAATATACTCAGAAAAGTAAGAGACCATCTTAGGAACATAAATTGGGGCTGAGTGATAGCACAGTAGTAGGGCATTTGCCTTGCATGTGCCTAATCCCACTTCAGTCCCTGGCACTACATATGGCCCCTCCAAAAACCACCAGGAGTGATCCCTGAGTACAGAGACAGGAGTAAGACTGGAGCACTGTTGGGTGTGGCCCAAAATACAAAACAAAAATAATAATAGAGGAACCAAAGTTAGAAGAATATTGAAGCTAAAAGAGTCTGTTATTTTTTTTTAGCAATAACTGAGAATTTATTGTAACTTTTTAAAAAAATTATTTATTTTTGACAATTACAAAAATGTTCATGTTTGGGTTTAAAGCCATACAGTGTTCCAGCACCCATCCCTCCACCAGTGCCCACTGCCCGCCACCAATGTCCCCGATACCCTCCCCCTCCCTAGCCTGCCTCCATGGCAAGTTCTCCATCTCTTCTCTCTCTCTCTCTCTCTCTCTCTCTCTCTCTCTCTTCCCTCTCTTACTTGTTGTGGATTGTAATAGACTTTCGACAATCATTGGTCCACTGTTCCTTTCTCTGTCTTACCTAGAGTCTGTTATTTTAAAGTCCAATCCCAACGATAAATCTCTTAAGCATAATAATGCAAGTTACTAAATTCAAGGGAAAAACTGTTAGGTTTACCTTCTTTCACATGCAGTATATAGGCAAAGAACTATTGGTTAACACAATTGTTTGGAACTACATTTATCAACTGAGGCTCTCTGTTTTATTTACCTACAGGTAAAAATAACATAAATAGGGGTGCAGCAGCCCAAGAGAGGACCAACCAGTAGCACAGGAAAGAAACAATATCAGAAGGGGGCCATGGTCAGAGATAGTTTGTGAAACCACATGTAAGAGATTTGTTTAAGCCACAGAGACAATCAGTGTGAGACTGAAGGCAGGAAACCCAAAATACAACAATCAAATGTGCCTGTCAAGGAGGTGGACTGCGGGGTGGGAGGGAACCTGGGGCACTGGCGGAGGAAACTGGACACTGGTGGAAGGATCAATGCTAGAACATTGTATTCCTGAGACAGCAATGAATAACTTTGTGAATCACAGTGCTTTAAAAATAATTAGCAAAAGTCCAAGCAACATTGGTTTAGAACTTCTGTTTTCCATTATGGTGAGGAATGGTCAGTTTCCAGATAAATTTAATCAAATCACAGGGCACAGGACACAGGAATGATTCAAGTGAAATTGGATAAAGATCTTGTGAAATTTTTGTCTTCCTTCCAAAATGTGTAGTGATAGTCCAGTCTGAGAAATTGCATGTGGTGGGTTAATCATCACGTGTATTTTTGAGCCTCCTTTCTTATGACAATTGTTTGATTATCTTTGCTAGCCTACAGTGTTGAGGGACCTCAGACCAAGATTCCCTCTGGACCTTGTCGCGTATCTGGTTTATTCTCAACACTGTATGCATGTAGAGTTGACTCTTGTCTTGTTCCATATCTGGCTGGTTCTCAACACTGTATTTTCCTTGAACAAGGACAGAGGAAGTGAATAACTTATATTAGTGGGTCACTGAGGTTTTCGCTCCTATATTGGACACCCACTAAGGACTATCCTCCTGGCTGATGTGTGCCGATGCCTCCTCTCCTGTCCCTTCTCTTTCTCCTGCCCCAGAGCATGGACTACAGGTGACTACTGTGTGTACTCAGTAACAAGCACATTGCTGGACTCAAAGAAGAAATTAGGTACATTTCAGCGTTCCCTGTGGGAAAGAAAATTGTCCTAGGAGGGAAGATAAACTTGGCCGACTGAGCCCATGCTCTGGATCAAGATCACCGAGAATGGAGGCTGTTCAGTGCATGGCCCCTTTTCTTTAAATACCCTGAGAGTTTATTTCATTTGGAATTAACAGAAAGGAAAAGTAAAATGAAAATGTTTAAATTTGCACCATACATATAGTTATGTACAGTGAGACATCATCACTGGCGCATCTTTAGAACTACATAGCCCGGGCTGCACTGTGATTCTGGTAGGATCTTGACTCTCTGTTAGGTGAAATATTATCAAGAGTGGAAGAGGATGTCTTGTTCTAGTTCCATTCTCGTTCTTTGTGTTCAGGCCATAGCCAACAGTGCTTTGGGCTTACTCCTGGTTCTGCTAGGAGAATCATGGATTTCAGAAATCAAGGATTTCTCTTGGTGGTGCTCAGGGGACCAGATATGGTGCTGGAGATCGAACCTGGGTTGGCTGTGTGCAACGTAATTACCCTACCTGCTGTACTATATCTCCAGCCCCTCCATTGCCTTTGCTGCTGATTCTTTTTTGGGTAATACCCAGTGATGCTCAGGTATTACTCCCAGCTCTGCACTCAAGAATTACTCCTGGCAGAGATTGGGGGTCCATATGGGATGCTGGAGATAGGACCACGTGCAAGGCAAATGCTCTTCCTGCTGCAATCTAGCTCTGGCCTAGTCCTTTGATGCTGATTCTTATGATTTGCTAGACTACACTTCATATTGGTGAATTATTGGTGAATTCATATCTGTGAATTACCCTTTGGGAAGCACCTCACTAACCATGAATTCTCCTAGACTACAAATACTTTTGTTAACTTCATGAAAATATGGTTTTTCGTCTTCTCCCACAGCCCTTTGAGGATTTTTTTGCTATCAGTGCTATTAACCTGAAAACATTTACATGTAAATTAGTTTCTAATAATGGGCCTTACTGGCTCTGGGATTATAGAAATATCTGCAGACCAAATTCATGCTTAAGAAGTTGTAGTCTATTGATAGTTTAAGTAGATGTATCTGGGTCCCTCCAATGTCTAGGCCTGCCCTTTCACCTGTGTATGATGTCACTTATCCTGTCCCCGTCCAGGTACAGTTACGAGTCCTGTCCCTACACCATTGCTCACCTTCAGTGTAAATGGCCTGATTTGTCCCTATGTATTCCTCTTTCCAGTGTTCCTGTCTTGGTCTGAACTCTGCAGTTGAGACTCTGTGACCTGTGTCCCCTTGTTGGACCTTTTGCTCTGTCATCATCACTGGTCCTTTCTTGAACTAGACCCAGAGGCTCCCTATTCTCTCGGCTTTCTTTGTCTCTGGCCAAACCACATGTGCAGGGATGGGGCCTTCTCTGCTATATGTCACTTGTCTGGGCACTAGGAGATGTGGCATATGGGATTTCCCTTTATCTCCTACCATCTCCCACCAACATCATTAATTTCTACTCTAAATCTTTTTTGGAGGGTAGGATTTAAACGGCTGGTTAAATTACCTGGTTTAGCTGGTCCCTTCCCATCCACTCCCACATGAAGTGGTGGGAGAGGGACTCGGGAAGCTCCTGCTGCCAACCAAGTGTCATGCACTGAGTGGCTTAAACAAAAGAATTTTTTTTCACTTTTTTGCAGGATGGAATGTCCCGAACTGAGATGCCAGTTGGTTTGATTCCTGGTGTGGACTCTTCCTGGCAGGCGGAAGGCTACTTGCTAGCTGCTCTCACTTGGTGGGGAGAGCAAGAGCTCTGTGTAGTTTACCAGATCTTCTGGTGAGGACCACGCATCCTGGTGAGTCAGGGCTCCATCCCTCTACTTCGTTGAACTTAATTACTTCCTTACGTTAAGTAGAGCCACATTAGGGGCCAGTGCTTCAATGGAGGAATCAGGTAGGATGGAAGAGAGGGGGATGGCAATATTCCATTTATAGCAATTGATCACTTAAGATTGCTGGAAATAGAACTTTGTCTTTGAGCTGCCTGACATAAGTACTTCCACATGGGACTGAAACAGAAACCAAGCAGGTGTAACTGGAAGCAACTTGGGACGAGGAAGAGAGACACCATGAGTCTTGGGGAGCACAAAGAGAAGATACACAAGTTGGCCCATCTTGTTTTGTTGACACATATTCTACAGGTGGTAAATGTGTGTTGTAATTATATACCTCATTCCCATGACCTGATGGAATGGTCTGAGGCTCTTTATGTTCCTGGAGCAAGCAGATGCTCTTGGGCTCTACTTGGGTGAGACAGGACATATGGAGATGTTACTGGTGCCCGCTCCAGCAAATCGATGATGAACGGGAAGACAGTGATACAGTGAAGTGCTCATATCACTGTCCTCAACACAAACTCTTATTGGGGTGCAAAAAAGTAGCCTCATCATCTTTCCCTGCAAGAAAGCTTACCTGGCATGTTGGGGAAGAGGGGACATTACCAATGGACTCTGATAAGGAGCTGCACAGATGTCCAACGCACTAGAAACAATCTAGTGCTTTCTGGAAGGATAAGGCAAAGCTCCAAAAAGAGAGGTAATGAGTTTTGAAAAGTTTGGGTTGAATTTTGGACAGGTGGAGATTGGGAATGGCTGAGAGAACAGGGGGGGAGGGAGCGGGGAAGACTTTCTCAGGAAGAAAAAGGGACTAAGGAAAGTCCAGAGCTGGCTTCATAGTTGGAAGCATCTAGTGCAAAATGAAAGTGATTACTAGGCCTCTGACTGGGAAAATGCACACATCTTCACTTCTAGAGGTACAAAAGTATGAAGTTTACTTCCACCCTCAGTCTCTTTAGCTATAGTGCTTTTCATTTGCTAGTAAATGTAGTTCTAAGTAGAAAAGTTTAAATGTTCATTTTTGGCACAAATTTTCCGATTCATTTTATTTTGTTCAATGTCAGTTTTACATGAAAGTAAGAAAGCATTTAATTTGCATGTGAAAGCATCAAAATTATATAATTTTTTGGAACAGGGCTAATAATAGTCGAGGTACTAATGCCAACCTAGAACTGAGCATTAAATAGAGGCAAAGGATACACAGACAACCTTTTAATGTATGTTCTGTAATCCATAGTCTGGAGGGAAGGAAGAAAGAGAGAAAGGGAAAGAAATAAAGAACCTGCCATGGAGCAGGGCTGGGAGGAGGGACCGGGGATTTGGTGGTGGGGATGGGCACTGTTGGCGGTGGGTGCTGAAACACTGTATGACCAAACCCAAACATGACCTTTTAATTGTATATCTTTTTATTTGTATATCTCACGGTGGTATAATAAAATACTTAAAAAAATAAGAACCCCTGGAGGCGGGCTGGGCAGGGGAAGGACCGGGAGTTGGTGGTGGAGATGGGCACTGTGGAGGATGGGGCTGGAACACTATATGACCAAACCCAAATATGACTTTGTATTTTCTTGTATTTTCTCGTATAATAAAATACTTTAAAAATTATATAATTTTATTTCATTATTGTCATTCACACACATGGAAAGTGAAATACTGGAAGAAAATACTGGAAACTGCTCAACATTCACCCTGCTATTTATTTCATTTCTTGAGAAGTGCATATTTTACCAACCCCTCTACACTGAGTTGCTGATGAGGAAGAAAAGACTGAAAAGAACTATGGACTCTACTGCTTTCCCTGGTCCCTCATGGGACCGATTGCTATTGCTTTTTTTGGTCACACCTAGCGATGCTCAGTGTTTACTCTTGGATCTTCACTCAAGAATTACTCCTGGCTGTGCTCTGGGGACCATATGGGATGCTAGGGATCAAACCTGGGTCAGTCACATGCAAGGCAAACATCCCACCTGCTGTACTATCGTTCAGCCCATGGTTACCATTTTCAACACAAGTGGTAGCCAATTCAGGAAATGAACACATACAGGAAGGAGTGTGATAGGGTTCCTGGGTCACCACGTTTCTCACAATCCTGAAGTTCTGTCTTCTTTCTGTGTTTGGAGCAAGATCTGTTCAGGCGAGAAACATAGGCTGTGGGAGCCGCAGGCCAGTTTTCCCTGGTCTGAGAGGTAACACATGGACCTAATGCTGTTTGGATCTCTCTGAACTCACTCTGCACCCACTGTGGGACCATCCAAATTCCATGCTAGCAAGAACAATTCCAATGCCATAGGCTGATGGTTTTGACACTTGTGGATGCAAATGTATCTCTTCTGCTTATGTTCTAGTCCTTTGCAACACTCTGGTCTCCACTCAGAGACATAACTGCAACACAAAGTAGTTAATAATTTCAATATTCCCCAAAGAGGGCTTTATATTAGCTTCCAGTTTCTTCTGAGCACTGGGTAGTTTAGGACACACAGGTCACAAGCATGGCAAACAAAGAGAAGAGAAAAAGGAGGTTTCTGATTGAGGAAAAGTGGATGAATAAATCTGTGTAACTTGAACATAAAAAGTAGGGTAGAATAAAATAGGGAAAATGATTTGGACTAGATTTTAGAGAGTCTTGAAGGCCACAGAGGGAGTTGAGATTTGTTTCTTATGGTGTATAGAAAGAAGACTTCACATTCAACAGAGCTGTGTCTGAGTTTCAGGAGAGATTCATAAAGAGCGTCTGAGAAGATAATGCCAGGAAGTGGGATCAGTGTGAAGGGACGGTGTGAAGCCCAATGAGGACCAGAACGAGGGCGGCTTCAGGGGTAAAGTGGGACTGTAGACACAAAGCACACTGTGAAATTCAATTTAGAACAGTGCTTTCTGAAGTGCTTGACAGGCATTGTTTTCAAACCTAAGAGTTTATTTTAAAAATAAAACTTCCTATTCCCTCTGGAATTCTGGAGTTCCACATGTCTGCAAAAAAATTACATGAGGTTTAGAAATTTACTTTGGAAGCTTAAGGCTGTCAATCAACTTAAAAGTCAAGCCTCGGTCCTTGCCACTCCCCACACTGCCACTCCATGTCACCATGGCTTGTGACAGATCAGAAGAACCCACTTTACGATCAAGTAAGGATGAAATGTCTTCCATTGGGGGAGGGAAATATCCCTTTTGTCTGTTTTGGACTCTGCAGAAATGATGTAGTGAATGTAAAACAAAAGTCTAACTGAAAACATCCTTTCTGGAATTAGGGGTTAAGCTCTACCTTTAGCCTTTCTTGTCAGACCTTCGGAAGGAACCTTGGGAAGAGATCCAAGTCAGCAAAGCATGGGGGCAAACTTATGCTCTGGCAAGCAGTGGATAAACTAGTTGAATGAAATTTAGCCTGGCCCTGATCTAACTTCTGGTCTGAGAGAGGATAAAGCCACATCTGTATTTATTTTATGCGTCTGAAAGACTCACACAAAGGAAGGGGTAGAGGTTTCTAGTTCACACCTCGTGAGAAATATACCTTGACTGAAAGTAAATATAAGCTGGGGGGACATTCTTTGAGTGCTTTGTTTGGCTTTGCCCTATCAGCTTAAAATGTTTACCAAAGCCCAAATGCTAGAGCTTTCAATTGAAGAGAAGAGAAACAAAATTTCCCTTGACTTTAAGAGAAACTTTAAGCACTATGTATCCCTTCAAATGAGGGCAACAAGCCTGAGCAATGTTACTAACAGTACCTCTGACTTGAGAGCAGAGTTTTGCTTGTTTGCCAGCTTGGTATTTTGTTATTGTTGTTGTGGGGTCATACCTAGAGGTACTCAGGGCTATTTCTGGCTTTACATTCAGGGATCTCTCTTGGTGGTGCTGGGGGCCACCAGGACTGAAACAATGCAAGTCAGGCAACTTCTCTGTACTCTCTCTGACCTCTATCATACAATAAAGGTGTGTTTAATCTTTATTTCTTGAAGTGCTTGATTCCATTTTGTCATTGCCTTCTCTTGGTTTTGGGACATCTTGGTTCTGATTCTCCATCCATGAGGGCATGGTGACAAGCCATTGTGAGGCCACCAGCACTTTCCATGGAGGTGAATTGCTATAGAATTGCTTAATACTCCAGCAGGCAGGTGCTCAAGGTTTAAAGGGTGTGTGCCAATAGCTGGGAGGAATTAATATGACAAGTTTAGGGGAGTCACTATAACATCTCTAGCACACACATATACCAAGGGAACAGTCTGGGACATTACATTCATTTTGATTTTTGTCCACAAGAGCCAGCTGTGCCACCAGGGACATTCAAGATTCCTTTGATGGTTAAGGCTGGAGCTGGAATAGGGAAAGTGCATTTATACATGGCTGATTCTGCTAAACACCCTCTCCCAGCCCCACCAAGGAGTAGCCCTAATCCACAAAACTGATGAGAAATCCTGGCACATTATGGGAAAAGAACATGGTTATTTCTGAGGATGCACTCCCTACTACATCAAATTCTCAAGGCTTCTCTGTTGGAAGCAGCTGATAGCTCAGGTGGAAAGAAGGCAATGAGAGCTGGAGGGATGGCGTGTCTCAAAGGAAGCCCTTCTGGCCATGGGACAGTGCTGCTTCAGTGGTCAGCACCATCTCTGCAACAGGAGCCTGTCAGTGCTAATCCCACCTTCCTTGTGGGGAGTTCACTCTAATTTCCCTTTCAGGAGTGACTTTCTCCTTAGCTCTAGGGCCAACACGAAGCCTAGGATCTGCCTCTTAGATTTGAGGTGTAGCGCCAAGTGGTGCATGGCTGGGGCAATTCATTGCCTTAGAGAAATGGTCTTTGTGCTGCCCTGTCTATGGCCCCTGAGCACCTCCAGAGTCTTCCTGCAGATGGACTTTATCTTGTATCTTTTCATGACATTCTTTGGTTTGTTTCTTTCTCTCAACCGGCAAGAAGAAAACTCAAAGCAATAGTTCCATTGTGTCTAGCCTGCTGCCCCCTAGATCCAGGGAGACTCCCTGGATTGGCAGACACTTGAGACAGCTTCAAGTGGTCAGTACTGGAGTTAAACACTTCCCTATCTGATCGACCTCTAACCCTGATCCCTCTCTATGTCAGCATGTGACCCTGAGAACAGGTAAATGCACTAAAATCTCTAACAGTGCAGGAACTCATATCAGACCAGCAAACCCGACCAAGGGAAACCCCTGATAGTACAGTTCCAGACACCCGGTCCCTTTGTACTGTTCCCTGACAGTCAACCCTATTTAGAATCTAATTACCTTAATCCAGTCCTACTGATTTACTATTGCTTTACAGTGCTGAGACTTGGGCAGTGCTTTCTCCTCTCTGGAGGTGGGTGGATAACGCCCCTCCTGTATTCATCACCAGGCCTCATTGCCCTGTGCCACACCCTCCTGGCACATCATTTTTCCTCCCGTGACCTCAACATTTTCTATAGAGTCTGAAAGCCCATTCTCCAGTGTGTCCTCTTTGGTGATTTATGTGTCACAGATGAATAAAACTATCTTATAGTTACCTTAAACTTCTGCATTTATTTCGCTTTGTGCAATCATCTCAGGTTCTATTCAGGCTGCTTCAAAAGGCTGGCTTCCATAGCAATCGGAGAAAAAAGGACATTAAGGGCATCCAGATAGGCAAGGAAGAAATCAAGCTATCATTATTTGCAGATGACATGATATTATACTTAAAGAACCCTAAACTCTTGACCCAAAAACTCTTAGAAAAAATAGATATCTATAGTAGAGTGGCAGGGTACAAAATCAATACCCAAAAAGTCGGTGGCTTTCCTATACACAAATAACGAAAGAGAGGAAAGGGATATTAAGAAATCGATTCCATTCACAACTGTGCCACAGAAAATCAAATACCTACAAATCAGCTAAACCAAGTGTGTAAAGGACCTATACAAAGAGAACAACAAGACACTGCTTCAAGAAATAAAAGAGGACACCAGGAAATGGAAACACTTTCCCTGCTAATGGATGGGGAGAATTAACATTGTCAAGATGGTAATACTCCCTAGAGCTCTGTATAGATTCAATGTGGTTCCTATAAGGATACCCATGACATTCTTTTTTTTTTTTACTTTTTTAAATTTTTTTATTTTTTATTATACCACTGTGAGACATACAATTAAAAAGGTGTTCATAATTGGTTCTTGGTAATACGGTATTCCAGCACCCATCCCTCCACCACTGCCCCATTTCCACCACCAATGTACCCCACCCCCTCCGCCCCCCCCCCCAGGCTGCCTTAATAGCAGGTACCACAGTTTCCTCTCTCTCTCTCTCTCTCTCTCTCTCTCTCTGTCTCTGCATCTCTCTCCCTCTTCTTTTACAAATTGTGGCTAGCCCTGCAGATATTTAGAGTTTATCACTTAAGTCTCTTTGTGTATATTCAATGGTGAGTTTTAATCTGTCATTACCATTTCTCACACTTAGTAAAACACTGGTATCTATTTATATCCTATTAATGAATGCAGTCATTCTATAGCTGTCCTTTTCCTTCTGACTAATTTCACTGAGCATGATAGTCTCCATGTCCATCCATTTGCAGGTAAATTTCATAATTTCATCGTTTCTGACAGCTGCATAGTATTCCATAGTGTAGATAAACCACAGTTTCTTTAGCCTGTCCTCTGTTCTCGGGCATTTAGGTTGTTTCCAGATTCTAGCTATAGTGAATAGCACATAGATGAATAAAGAAATACAGATAGTGTTTCTGCTATGTGTTTTTCGGTCTCTCAGGTATATTCCCAGGAGTGCTATTGCTGGATCAAATGGGAGCTCAATATCTAGTTTTAGGAGGAATGCCCATATTGTTTTCCAAAAGGGCTGGACCAGTCAGCACTCCCACCAACAGTGGATGAGAGTCCCTTTTTCCCAACATCCATGCCAGCACTGGTTGTTCTTGCTGTTTTGGATATGTGCCAGTCTCTGTGGTGTGAGATGGTACCTCATTGTTGTTTTGATTTGCATCTCCCTGATGATTAAAGATGAAGAGCACTTTTTCACATACCTTTTGGCCATTCGAATTTCTTCTTTTTTGGAAGTTTCTGTTCATTTCTTCTCCCCATGTTTTGATAGAGTTGGCTGTTTTTTTTTCTTGTGAAGTGCTACCAGTGCCTGATGTATCCTGGATATTAACCCCTTGTCAGATGGGTATTGGGGGAATATCCTTTTCTGTGGATTGTCTTTGTATCTTGGTCACCGTTTCTTTTGAGGTGCAGAAACTTTTCAATTTTATATAATCCCATTTGTTTATCTTTGCTTCCATTTGCTTGGTCAGTGGTGTGCCATGACATTCTTTAAAGAAATTGACCAAACACTCCTGAAATTCGTATGGAATAATAAACCCCCACGGATAGCTAAAGCAAATCTCAGGAAAAGAAGATGGGAGGCATCACCTTTCCCAACCTCAAACTGTACTACAAAGCAGCAGTAATAAAAACATCATGGTACTGGAATAAAAACAGACCTGTGGATCTATGGAATAGAGTTGAGTATCCTGACACCCACCATCAAAGACATGATCAGTTAATCTTTGATAAAGGTGCAAAGAGTCCAAACTGGAGTAAAGAAAGCCTCTTCAATAAGTGGTGCTGGGGAAACTGGCATTCATGTAAAAAATGAATTTGGACCTGTGTCTAACACCTTGCACAAAAATCAGATCAAAATGGATTAAAGATCTCAATATCAGACCTGAATCCATAAAGTACATTGAAGAAAATATAGGAAAAACCCTCCACGACATTGAAGCTAAAGACATCTTCAAAGGTGAAACACCATTAACAAAGCAACTAGAAGAAAAGATTAAACATATGGGACTACATGAAACTAAAGAGCTTCTGCACCTCGAAAGAAACAGTGACCAAGATAGAAAGACAGTCCACAGAATGGGAAAGAATTTTCACCCAATACCCATCTGATAAGGGGTTAATATCCAGGATCTATCAGGCACTGGTACAGTTATATAAGAAGAAAACAGCCAACCCCATAAAAAATGGGGAGAAGAGATGAACAGAAACTTTGACAAGGAAGAAATTCGAATGGCCAAAAGGCATATGAAAAATGCTCATCATCACTAATCATCAGAGAGATGCAAATCAAAACAACAATGAGATATCACCTCACACTACATAGACTGGCCCATATCCAAAAGGGTAAAAGCAACAAGTGCTGGCGTGGATGCGGGGAAAAGGGAACTCTCATACATTGTTGGTGGGAATGTCGACTTATACAACCTTTCTGGAAAACAATATGATCATTCCTCCAAAGACTAGAAATTGAGCTCCCTTTTTGACCCAGCCATACCACTCCTGGGAATATACCCTGGGAAGCCAAAAACATACAATGGAAACACCATCCGCACTTTTATTTTCATAGCAGCACTATTCACAATAGCCAGAACCTGGAAACAACCAGTATGCCCGAGAACTGATGTCTGGATAAAGAAACTCTGGTTTACATCTACACTATGGAATACTATGCAGATATTAGGAAAAATGAAATTATGAAATTTGCCTATAAATGGATGGACATGGGAACGATCATGTTGAGTGAAATTAGTCAGAAGGAAAGAGAGAGACATAGAATGACTGCATTTATTTGCATGACATAAATATATCAGGTGGTCTTACCAAAAGTGGAAATTACTGCAAACGTGAGGGAGTCAGAGGTTAGGTAAGACAGAGAAGGGATCATGTGTGAATACATGTCTAAAGGGCTGATACCAACATAGAGCTGAACATTAAATACAGGCAAAAAATGCACATGATGGCTTCCAAGTGTATGTAGTGCAACCCACAATGTGTAGGAGAAGGGAGAGATAGGGAGAGAGAAAAGAGATAGAGAACCTGCCATTTAGCCAGGCTATGGGAGGGCGGAGGGAATTGGGGACATTGGTGGTGGGAAATGGGCACTGGTGGAGGGCGGGTGCTTGAACACTATGTGACCGAAACCTCCAAACATGAACAACGTTGTAATTGTATATCTCACGGTGGTATAATAAAATGTTTAAAAAAAGTTCAATATTTTCTTGAGTGACCTCACTCTTCCTGCATCAAAAAGTATTTGTTTATATTTTGAATCTTCATGTTGAAAATGAACAGTGAATTAAAATTAATATTAAGTTCTATAAAGATCCCAGATGCTATCACAGACTTCCATAATTATTATTCTTTTGAAAGTTTAGCTTCCTTTCATAAGCATTTATACCTTTTGCTATTAGGTTCTGTATTTAATTTTAATAAATCTAAATTTTCTAATCACTACAATATATATTTGTACCTATATATGGTTCTCCTATGTATATTTTGAATATGAAATCAGGTTATATATTTGAAATATAATATTTGGCACATAGAAAGTATTTTTTTAATTAAACTGATTTTATTTTATTTTAAAAATAAGGCTGGCTTCAACTTGACTAATTGCCATCTAGTATTCTATATCTGACATAAACTATAAATTATTTACACAGAACAATGGTTCCTGTTCTTTTCCCTGGGATTGGCTTTATATGAAAAGAACTTTTTATTATGGGTCTACACCTGTTTTAATCCTGATTTGAGTTTCCTATGTGCACAATATAGATGAATCCTCCCTTTTGAAAATCTTTTTTTTTTTACCTAGAATATCTATGTTTTTTGGTTTATGAGTTTTATATAACGATCACCTTTAGGTGAGACATAAGGGTCTCACTTCCATTCTATCTTTTGTTTCCCAGATATTTTGTAATTTTGGAGGTTAGGGATTGGTTCACACTTGACTCTATGCCTAGAAATTATCCTAGTAGTGTTCAGGAGACCATACGTGATATTAGGGATTAAACCTGGGTTGGCAGCCTGCAAGTCAAGGACCTCACCTGCTGTACTACCTCTGGTCCCTGTGTTTCATTTTTGATGTTTCTTCTATGATTTCATCTGCCTTTTTTTTTTTTTATCCCAGGTGATATTTTCATTTTCCTCAAAGCATCCCTGCCCTAAGTTGCTATTTTGTGGTTACCAAGAAATCTGAATCCACCCCCCACTCCCTATCGCCACCCAGGGGTCAATACTGGCAGTGAAGAGGTATATAGTCTTGGAATTCGACTCAGGGCCTCACACATGCTAGTTCTGCTTGACCACTTGAACCACATCCTCAGACCTTGAATCAGTATTTATGTATTTAAGGTAATGTTTTTTGTGTGCTGGTATCCACTTTACATCTTTAGACTAACCAGCGTCAATCGAGTCTTCCTCCCTGTCAGTGTGCTGATGTCTTTCATTTTCTTTTTAGCTGTTTTTGTATTACTCTGTCACTAAACTCAAAAATGTTTTGAGTTTACTTTATTTTTATTTGTTAAATATTTTATTATACACTGTGAAATATACAATTACAAAGTTGCTCATGTTTGGGTTTCAGTCATACAGTGTTCCAGCACTCATCCCTCCACCAGTGCTCATTTCCCACCACCAATGTCCCCGATTCGCTCCTCCTTCCCCTAGCCTGCCTCTATGGCAGGTTCTTTATCTCTTTCTCTCTTTCTATTTCTCTCTTCCTTCTCTTACACATTGTGGATTGCAATATATATATATTTAGAGGTTATCATGTGTATCTTTTTGCCTGTATTCAGTGCTCAGTTCTAAGTTGGTATTATCACTTTCGACACTTATTAGCACACTGTTCCCTTCTCTGTTTTACCTAACCACACATTTGTGGTAATTTCACCTTTGATAAGACATCCTGATGCATGTTTTGCCAGACATTGGATATTGGTATCATAATATATGTTTTTATATATAATATATGTACATAATTTATAAATATATTTATGTCATGCAAATAAATTCTATATATGTATAATAGATACAGTTATTCTATATCTATCTTTTTCCTTCTGGCTAATTTCACTCAACATGATCCTCTCCATGTCCATCCATTTACAGACAAAATTTATAACTTCAGTTTCCTTGTTAGCTGCAGAGTATTCCATTGCGCAGATGTGCCAAAGTTTCTTTATCCAGTCATCAGTTCTCTGGCACACTGGTTGATTCCAGATTCTGGCTATTGTGAATAATGTGCTATAAAAATAAAAAGTGCAGATGGTGTTTCTGTTGGGTCATTTTGGCTTCCCAGGGTATATTCCCAGGAGTGGTATGGCTGGTCAAATGGAATCTCAATGTCTAGTTTTTGGAGGAATGTCTATATTGTTTTCCAAAAAGGCTGTACCAGTAGACATTCCCACCAACAATGGATGAGAGTCCCCTTTTCCCGCCCATGCCAGCACCTTTTCTTCTTGCTATTTTGGATATGCGCCAGTCTCTGTGGTGTGAGATGATATCTCATTGTTATTTTGATTTGCATTTCTCTGATGTAATGATCTTGATCACGTGATCACTTGACACCCGTTATTCTTCAATTTGCTGGGGCGGGCACCAGTAACATTTCCATTTAACCCTTTCATATGCCAGTATAGTCCAAGGCATCTGCTTGCTTCAGGAATATGAAGAGCCTCAAACCGTTCATTCAGGGTCTTGACGAAAAAGTCTGACCATTTCGTAGGTGGGTGGCCACAAGATCTTTTGACGTCCCATGGAATCCAGTCAGTAATGCCCCTAGTCCAGAGGTCGTATCCAAATCACATTACATGTCCAGCCAATCTGATTTTCGATGCCTTGGCAAATGAGACAAGTCCCTGACTCTGGATCGTCATTGGAGGTCGGAACTCTGGATTCCTTCTCTCACTTGAGAGAGGTTTAATATTCCAAGCATATCTCTTTCGATTCCTCTTTGGGAGACCCGAATAGCATTCTCATCCTGCTTTCGTAGGGCCCAGGTCTCTGAGGCATATGCTAATGCAGGGAGAACGGTGGAGTTGAAGAGATGTGCCCGGAGTCAGAGGTTCTTTTTCCTTTTTAGCTATATCTTGGATGCTTTTGAAGTCTGCTCTCTTCCTCCTGCACAGCTCAGGTTTTAGGTTATTCATCATGTTGACTTCTCAACCTAGGTACACATAACTGCTGCATTCAGAGATGTTCCTTACAGTGAGAGTGAATGGGGCCTCTGGAACTAGTTCATTTTTCATGAACATTGTTTTGTTGAGATTCAGCTGTAGACCTATCTTTCCACATTCTCGGTCAAGTCAGTCAGCATTTGTGCCTCCTGGCTAATGTTTGGTGTTATTAGAACAATGTCATCAGCAAAGCAGAGCTGGTGTAGTTGACGACCATTTATCTTCACTCCCATTTCTTCCCATTCTAATTGTTGCATAACATTCTCGAGGGTGGCGCTGAAGAGTTTTGGTGAAATGGTATTACCCTGTCAAACCCCCTCTTTTGACATCAATGATCACTTCTTTGTAGAATGGTGAGATCCTGGTGGTGAATCCATAATACAGCTCACAAAGGATCTTGATGTATTGGGTTTGAATGCCCTTTTGGCTAGGACTTGATGACCACTATGGTCTCCAATAGAATCAAAGGCTTTCTTTAAATCAATGAACGTGAGACAGAGCGGCATCTTGAACTCCCTACAAACCTCAATGAGCTTGGTTACCATGTGGATATGGTCGATTGTGCTGAATCCTTTTCAGAAGCCAGCTTGTTCGCCTGATTGTCCTTCACCTAATGTTCTGCCAATCTTGTTCAGGATGACTCGAGTGAACAGCTTGCAGATGACAGACAACAGGCAGATGGGGTGATAGTTGCCAATGTCGTGGATGTCTGCTTTCTTGAACAGTAGAACTGTCCTGCTGGTTTTCCATTGGGAGGGCACCTTCCATTCAGATAGGTAGTGTGTGAAGAGCCGAGCCAGTGTATTGATGAGTACTGATGGCAGATTCTTCAGGTGTTTGCGTCTGACTTTGTCTGGACCGGGTGCTGTTTGCTTCTTTACCAACGGAATGGCATGTTGAATTTCAGAAGGGAGAATGTTGGTAATGACATATCTATTCTGTAGAATTTTGTATATGGGCAGGTGGACGTGGGTATCAAAGAGATCTGAGTAAAAGTTATGGGTAATCTTCTACATTGCCTTTCTGGAAGATATGATCTATCCATCAGGATGTCAGAGGGCAGTCATCTTTGTCTTATAGTTGGCAAGGGTCAGACAGGCGTTGTGAATGCCCTTTCCAGCTTTTGCTGCATCGGCCAGTATTGCTGCTCTTCTCTCTTTGAGGTCTTCCTTTATTGTTGGATGACAGATCTAGCTAATCTGGGAGCTTTGTTGTTTTGCTCACTCACAACTTAATCTATTTAAGCCAAGGTTCATTCTAATGAGATCTCTCTTCTATGTAAACACTGCTAGAGGATGTGGCAGTTACAGAAGTCACTTTGATTGAATAACTTCTGACTTATACATCTACTAAGACTTCTATGTTTTCTAGATTGGGCACAGCTCCTCTTTATACCCACTGCACCCAGCGTGGGACAGTTAGAATTTACCAGGAGACTGCCACCCTGGCTACGTTGAGACTATAGGAAGACTATAGGAAGGATCATACTAGTTTGCTCTAAGCAGGCGAGTATGACCCTTTCAGTACATGAGAACAAGATACTCAGAATCACCCTGGTGCAAATAATAATAAGGACCTTGTGGGTACCATCTAGATTACATGAAGCTCATGAAATGAAGATGTATTACTTTATATCAGCCCTCTCTCTCTCTCTCTCTCTCTCTCTCTCTAGTGTTTTACGTAAGAGATAATCTCGGGATTAGTCCTTGGAGTAACCTTTGTTTATACCTGCAATAGGGTGTGGCACTGCTTCTCTACACTCTGTTTAGGGTTCTTTGTTGACACGACCCTCCCTGTCACAAATTGGATTACTTTGGTGTATATAAGGGGACTGACTTGAGGCCCCTACACCTTTCGCTTTTGGCTTTTGGCTCCTGAGACTTTTGGCTCCTGCGGCTTTTGGCTTTTGGCTTTTACCTCTTTGGCCTTTTTCTCTTTCTTCTGGGTAGGACTCATCTCTGGTGAGATCCTCTCTCTCTTTGGTGGGAGACTTAGGCTCTTTATGGTCTAAGTTTGGACCAGAGCTAGAGTTTGTTCATTATATTGGAGTGCTGTGGAAGAGCTTTTGTACTATTAAAAGCCTTTTTTGGAATTGCGCGGGCTCATGAGTTTTCATCCACTCCTGGGCGTCCTCAGAAGAAGAAAACTTCTGTCCTGACACTGTCAGGGACCCCGACAGCATCCCGACTCTTTATCTCTTCTCTGCACTGCTTTGCAAGCTTGGACGTTAGCATTTGGTTGCCTGACCCCGCGCCTAGCCACATTGGTGAATGAGCTCGAGAGTTTTTGAAGAGAGGCGTCCTTTTGCTTCTTTCTCTCTCTTGGCGTTCTTCGCACAATCATGGAGGTGCTGAACCAGTCACTTGTATTCTTCATCGATGTCGTCAATGATGGCATCTTCCCATGTTGCCTCAATGGTGCCAAAGATTTCCCAGTTGGTGGTCGTTCTGGGAGTTCTTTTTTAAACTTTGCAGCATTTTCTCCCCGTTGTGTGAAGTAGAATTTTGTGCGAAGGAGATGGTGGTCTGATCCTGTTTGGGATTTTATGAAGACAGTGACATAGTCAGGCAAAACTGTTGATTGACTATGAAGTGGTCAATTTCATTGTGGAACTGCCCACTAGGAGATTCCCATGTCCAACGTTTTGATTCAGCCTTCTGGAACTGTGAGTTCCCAGGAATGGTCTTGGTGGACATGATGAACTCAGAGAGTCTCTTACCCTGTTCGTTACATTCTAGGCCATGGGTCCCAATATAGAGTTCTTTGGCTGATCTTCTCTGTCCTATCTTTGCACTAAAATCACCAACTATGATCTTGTAGAAAGTGTGATCTTCTTTATTGAACTCCTGCAATTTTATGTAGAATTTCTCAATTTCTTCTTCCTTGTATGTGGATTTGCGCTTCAAATCTTCTATTATTTATTTATTTATTTATTTATTTATTTATTTATTTATTATTTAGTATTTTGGGCCATGCTTGACAGAACTCAGAGCTTACCCTTTTTTGTAATCAGGAATCGTCCTTGGCAAGACATGGGAGACCATTTGGGGTGTTAGGAATTGAACCCAGGCCAGCTGCATGCAAAGCAACTTCTCTACCTGTTATGTATTTTCAACCTTTTAGTTCTAATTTTGGGGTCTAATATTTAGTTAGTTGGTTGGTTGGTTGGTTGGTTGGTTGGTTGGTTGGTTGGTTAGCAGTATTAGGACTTGAGCCCAGGGCCTCACACATGTAAATTTTCTATCTCTGAGCCACATTCTTGACCTGATGATGCTTGGGACATCAATAAGCAATTATAAAATTCTGAATTATATATGCTGGTTGTTGAATATCAGCTGCTTATTTATGCCTTGTTCCTTTGCAAGTGCTTGGAGACAATATACCATTCACATCAATTTTTTTTCTCCAATCACTAGTGATTCTTAGTGCATGAATAAAGCATATTTACCACTGTATGGTGTCGGGAAGCTGCCAGGGTCCCCGACAGTGTCAGGACGGAAGCTCTCTTCTACCTCCAAGGACACCAGGGGACCAGATGAAAACTTCGCGAGTCGGCGCAGTTCCAAAAAGGCTTTTTAATAGTACAAAAGCTCTTCCACAGAACTCCAATATAATGAACAAACTCTAGCTCTGGTCCGAACTTAGACCATAGCAAAAGAGCCTAAGTCTCCCACCAAAGAGAGAGGCTCTCACTCTAGATGAGTCCTACCCAGAAGAAGGAGCAAAAGGCCAAAGAGCAAAAAGCCAAAGCCGAAAGTCAAGCCAAAAAGCCAGAAGCCAAAAGCCGAAAGTGAAAAGGCCCAAAGGGAAGCAAAGATAAAAGATTAACTTGTAAAGTTACCAAGATAAGACTTCAGACATTGACAGACTTAGCTGACTACAAGTGATTGGTTGGCTCACATATCATTAAACAATTTGAAATGAATTATAGGCGTTTGATAGTTTTTCAATTTTCTCTAAAACAAAATTTTTTAAACAGTGAATCTTGGCTTCTTAAAATAATAATTTAATTTGAGAATGTTCTTATTATACTATGCCTTAGATATCACTGTATCACTGTCTTCCCCTTTATCATGGATTTGCTTGAGCAGGCATCAGTAACATCTCCATATGACCTGTCTCATGCAAGAAGAGCCCAAGGGCACCTGCTTGCTCCAGGAACATAAAGAGCCTCAAACCATTTCGTCAGGTCATGGGAATGAGGTCTATAATTGTTACTGGTATCTGGCATATCAAATACGACACGGGCAGCTTGCCAGGCTCTGCCGTGTGGGTAGCATACTCTTGTAGTAATCTCAAAATTCAGCATTTATTGATGAACCAAGCGGCCGCAGGCGGCGCGAGCCAGGCTGTGATAGGCTGGTCTGCTGGGTGGAGTTCTGACGAGGGGGAAGTCCAGATGTGGAAAATGGAGGTCCTCATGGAGTGGGGATCGTCTGGCTTGTTGTGAGGCTCTGCTGGGGTGGCAGGCCAGTGCTAGAACCTGCCATCCCTCCCGGGCGCCTCATGAGCGGCTGGGCACAGTGAGAGCCAGTAGCAGCTCTGCCCCATGTCTGTCTCTGGATCAGCATACCTGGGCCAGATTAAAAAAGACTGCAGCAGGGTGGATCTCGATGAGCCGGGCTGTGATAGGCTGGTCTGCTGGGTGGAGTTCTGACGAGGGGGAAGTCGGATGTGGAAATGGTGGCCCTCATGGAGTGGGGATCAGTGGCTTATAGAGAGGCTCTGCTGGGGTGTCAGGCAAGGGCTAGAACCCGACATCCCTCCCAGGTGCCTCATGAGTGGCTGGGAACAGGGAGAGCCAGTAGCAGCTCTGCCCCCATGTCTTTGAGTCTCTGGATCAGTGTACCTTGGCCGGATTTGAAAAAGACTGCTGCAGCGTGGACTTCATGAGCCAGACTGTGATAGGCTGGTCTGCTAGGTGGAGTTCAGACGAGGGGGAAGTCGGATGTGGAAAATGGAGGCCCTCATGGAGTGGGAGGTCATCTGGCTTGTTGCGATGCTCTGCTGGTGTGGCGGGCAAGGGCTAGAACCCGCATCCCTACCAGGCGTCTCGTGAGCGGCTGGGAACAGGGAGTGCCAGTAGCAGCTTTGCCCCATGTTTGTGAGTCTCTGGATCAGTGTACCTGGGCCTGATTTGACGAAGACTGCTGCAGGGCGGATCTCGATGAGCTGGGCTGTGATAGGCTGGTCTTCTGGGTGGAGTTCTGATGAGGGGGAAGTCGGATATGGAAATGGAGGCCCTGATGGAGTGGGGGGGTCATCTGGCTTGTTGCGAGGCTCTGCTGGGGTGGCATGCCAGGGCTAGAACCCGCCATCCCTCCAGGGCGCCTCTTGAGGGTTTGGCACAGTAAAAGCCAGTAGCAGTTCTGCCCATGTCTGTGAGTCCATACTTACTTTTACATTTAGAAATTTAAGTGTTTTGTTTATGTCCTGATCTATTTATTCTTTAGATTTGGGAGGTTCTTCAGCCTTTTGAATAGTCACTTGGTTCCCATCTCACTCTCTTCACCACTAGTGGTCCCCCTTATTCTAAGTGCACTACTCATTATAATAGTCTGAGGGTTCTTCAGGACAACTTCATTTCCCCAAACTCTGATTTCTCTCTCTTCTTCCATATGAGTCACAACTGGAATTTTATTTTTTGATTTCTTTGATTTCTTTCCTTTTTATTTCCTCCATGATACTGAGCCTGTTGATTTTGATTTCTACAAGTTTTCATGTCTCAACTGTGGTTTTCATTTTTTATTTCATACAATTTTAATATCTTTCGCCATGAAGTTGTTCACATATTAAGTTTTTATTTACTGCATATGTAATTTTGTCTAACTTTCGATTTTTTAAATTCATTTACTTTTTATTGAGGTAGAATCAGTTTAAAAGAGTGCAAATGTTTATTTGCTTTTGAGTTACAGTAACTGTACTACACTTACCACCCAAGTCCTAATGTCTCCCCATAACAGATGCCTACACCCTTTTGAATCCCTGTCTTCCATCCACCTCATTTTATGGTCAATGTCACAGAGGTTGTTTTTGTTGGACACTGACATTCTCTTGCTTTATTTCTTTATAGTCCACATAGATGTGAGATTATTCCTTATTTGTCTTTCTCTTTTTTTATTTCTTTTAGCTTGACCTCCTGAAGTTCCATTCATACTTTAGCAAAAGGCAAGATTTCATCTTTTCCTATAACTGAGTAGTGTTCGATTGTGTGTGTTTATGTGTGTGTATACAGCTACATTTTCTTTATCCATTCTTCTTCTATTGGACACTTGGATTGCTTCCAGATCTTGGTCTTAGCAAAAGTCCTGCAGTGAACATAGGTGTGTGAATATCTTTTTGAATCAGTATCTGTGTTCTTTGGATAGATGCCAAGGAGTGAAACTGTTGGATCATATGGTAGTTCTATTTTTAATTTTTTGAGAAGTTTTCATACTGGTTCCCATAGAGGTTGAATTTACATTCCCACCTGCAGAGAATCAGAGTTCCTCTGGCTCCACATCCTGCCAACACTATCTCTAGCATTTTTATATAGATCTTTCTCACAGGTGTAAAGTGATATCTTTTCATGGTTCAGATTCAGATTTCCCTATAATAATTGATAAACTTATTGTGTTTTTTTCAAATTCAGCATCTTTGAATTTTTTTTATAATTTCAGTCACATTGGTGAAGAACAATGTAACTCTTACATTACCTTATTTTCTTGGTTTGTTGATTTTTTCATTTGTGTTAGTGTTCTTTCAACAAATCTCACCAATTTTCAAAGAAGGTTCTTTTAGTTTACTAAAAATTTATTTGTTTTGCTTTTGGGCTATCTCCAGGGGTGCTCAGGGCTGATTCTGTGCTCTAGGACCATTCCTGGTCGGCAACTGAATCTGGGTTGGCTACATGCAAGGCAAGCACAATGTGCATTGTACTGTAGCTATGGACCCAAATAATATTTATTTTAAATCCATTGTCAGACTCCTCATTTCCATGCCATAATGTTTATCTCCTAAGGAATTTTCTAGTTTTTTCTGTTGTTAGATATAATTGTTTTGGACATCTTTTTTTGTTCGTTTGTTTGTTTTGTTTTTGGTAGGAGATGGGTAGCTCTTACATTGGGTGGAAAGATTCAGCCTGAGTAAGAAATTCCTGTTGTCCACTTTTGTATCACACGGTTCCACTGTCTGAGCTCAATGACTCTGGCTCCAGAACCTTCCTCTCCATGCAGTCCCTGGTATGTGCTGTTTGGGTGGTTTGGGACTAGACTTTCACTTGGAAGTTCACTTGTCTTGATCTTCATTGAAGAAAATAGATGTTTCTGTCTTCCAAGCTGTATCTGTTCTTGTCAGGACCTGAGCTGCAGAACAGGTTTATGCAGTCTGAGGGCTGGCGGCTGAGACTTCTCATGATGGGATGAAGGGACGTGGCTCTGCCTGCATGTTTTGTCTGCAAAATTACTGGGACTTGGGTGAAACTCCAGCTCTCCGCTTTAGGCACCAAAGTAGAACCTCCCTTTTCAGCAAAGGAACTTGTTATAGACCTATGTGTCCTCAAAATTCCAGCACTTTTCCTGCCTTGATGCAAACTGCTTGGCCATGACTCTATACTAGGTCCAGGATGTCAGGATTTGTAGCCTAAAACTTTCTCTGTCAAGGAGGCTGAGCATTGATGGCAAAAGATGGATGGAGACAGAAAGAGTCCGCAGGCACCATGTTGTATGAAGAATTGCTGGTGTTTAGAGAACAGCCATAGCACCCAGCTTCAAGTAAGAATGAGTCCTCCTCTCCTCAACATCCTTTGGTGGCCCTGAGGAATTTGGAATCCCAAAGTCCTCTCTCCCCTTGTCTGGTCTGCAATTGGAGCCCTGGAAACTCAGAACTCCTTTGTGTACATAGGTAGCAGCAGCAGTTCTGACTTTTTCTTCATATCTTCTATTTTTTATTTGCATTTTTTTGTCACACCGGTAATGCTCAGGGGTTACTCTTTTTTTAATTAATATTTTATTCTACCACAGTGAGATATACAATTACAATGTTGTTCATGTTTGGGGGTTTCGATCACATAGTGTTCCAGCATCCCTCCCTCCACCAGTGCCCATTTCCCACCACCAATGTCTCCAATTCCCTCCCCCTCCCATAGCTTACCTCTATGGCAGATTCTTCTATCTCTTTTTAGGGGTTACTCTTGGCTCTGCACTTAGAAATTACTCCTGGTGGTGCTCGGAGGGGACCATATGGGGTGCTGGGGATCGAACTTGGGTTGGCCACCTGCAAGGGAAATGCCCTCCCCTGCTGAACTATGACTCTGGCCCTTCTTTCTCTATTCTATCAACACCCTGGGCTTTTGGTCACCTCTCTTAAAACATCCAGGTATCCTAGAGAAGTAACACAAGGGCTTAGGGATCCTGCCATGAGTTTATGGTCATATAAATTCCCAGTGACCCACAAGCATCAAGCCAGACCCTGGCAGCTCTGCTGTCAAATCCTGACAGATACACTATCTGCAATCCCTGGCTCCACAACCCGCACTAGCCAGTTAGGTACAAGCAACCTAAAAAGTTCCATGACCTTCAGTGAGGCCCCACAAGTGAAAAGATGCATGGGCACCACCTCACCCTGATAATTACCACAACTAGAACTTGTGCACCTCAATCAGAGAGTGTTAGCCATGCAAGTTGCAGGTGCAAACACTGCAATGGAAGGAGCACGGAGCATGGAGCACCACAGTCAGATGAACAGAATCCCATGACAAGACCCTCATCTATCCATGTGCATGCATCATAGTCCCATAGGCCGTCACAAGGACACAGGAACTAAGGGAAGTAAAGCAGGGGAGAAATTTGAAGTGAATGAGAGATCAATCTTTTTAAAAGTGCAGGTGTTTGATCAGCCGTTTATGGTAAGAAATTTGTGTGGCTTTGTATGAGACACAGAACTAGTTTGGATATTTTTGCTTGAGTGTGGGGGGGGGGGGTCACACTCAGCATGACTCAGGACTTGCTCCTGGTTCTACACTCAGGGATTTCTCCTGACAGTACTAAGGGGCTCATATGGGTTGCCAGTGATTGAACATGGGTCAGTTTTTTTTTTTTTTTTGTTTTTTTTAGATAGGAATCTTTCCTTGACATAGTCTACTCATTTTTTGTTTTAGTTTCTGAAACACACATGGTGGAGCTTAGGGCTTACTCCAGGTTGGCTTGGGGCACCATATGTGATGCTGAGGATCAAACTTAGGTCAGCCACGTGCAGAGGCAAACACCCTAGCACTTGTACTATCGCTATGGTCCTAATTCCTTAATGATTTGAGGGTGTGTCTCCTCAAAATTCTTTGCTAAATCCATGGAATGATGTAATCAGTGATGGTAGATAACACTATGGATTGTATATTTGATTCTCAGTGATTTTTTGTAGCAAATTTCCTTATACTGAATGAAAATGCCATGAAATCTCAAGTTTCATTTCATCATACTTTTGTTTTTTATATATTTATTTATTCATTATATATTTATTTACTTGTTTGTTTATTTTACTACTCTTGTTACTGTGAAAAAATGTGAAAGCAGATCCTTTCTCTCCTATACTCCCTTACTCTCTCTCTCTGAATGATGATGAGTGTGGTATAATATACATGCCAGATTATTCAAGGCATCTTTTTCCTGTCTGTCTAAACTCATAGACACTCTTTTGTTTCCCTAATGAGTCATAAAATCCATAGTTACACTGCACACATTTTCAACACTTTTTATTTTTCAAATATAGTTTGAACATTCTTCTATATAAATCTTATTTATACTTTTTACCATGCATCAGTCTATTACTGGTTAATTTCTGAATCACTCAAAGGGCTGATTAAAAACTAATGGTGATTCCTGGACCACCTCTGGCTAATCTGTGTTTTTATTCTTGGTGAAGATCTCCTGGCCTGTTGCCCATGAGATCTTACTGCTGTTGTTATGAAAGGGACAGAAATATGCAGTGAGCATTTCTTCTAACCATTAAGTCTGCAGGGTGAAAGGAGGGAGCTGAATGAACGACCTGGCAGAGAAGGGCAGAATGTCCTGGAAATATAGTCTGAGACCAAATGAGACCAAGTGAAATTGAGCAGCCAATTCCTCCCACACAAATCTGCAATCAGCAATAATTTCAGAGAAATAAAGCAAATGGATTGCCACATTCCTACATGTCGATTAGACTTGACCATTCTTTGCAGGAGCTACTCAGGAACAAATGTTTGGAAAGGAAGTTGGCTGGCCACAGTGTCTTTTCCTAAAAAATATTCTGCTGCAGCTGCAAAATAGAAAAAAAGAAGTGGGGTGGGGGCATTAAACAACTCCAACCAAAGACCATAGGGGGAAATTCTCCCAATCCCAATCTTTTTTTTTTTGTTTTTTGAAAAGTTCTTGCACATTGCATTTTTTATGCTTACACATGATGAATCTCTTGATAATCTTTAGAGTTCCTCGCTCTCTCCCTCCCTCCCTCCCTTTCTCTCTCTCACTCTCTTTTAAAAGAATGTAGAGATGCATTTTATAGCAAATGAGTGTGTTCTTTGAGTCCAGATTAACTATTGGGTTCCTTCTCTTCCACGTAGCCCTGACTGAACCCTAAGGAGGGTCTGCTTGTTCAGGGATAATTCCCCTGTGTCCATTAAGCAGCATAAGCATTGATTATGAGAAAGTGCTTTACACAGTCAGCTTTAGTGTTTGTGTTTAGTATGTGAAATCGCTGGCTTTTACTTTAGCCTGTAGAATTGCTGTTCTCTATGGTAGCAAATAGTAGCATGCGTCATGTTACAGCGTAATTTTTTTCTGCTATCTTAGCGAGGCTCTGTAAACCTAGGGTCATTCCAGAGCTGCCTCTGCCCTTCAGCCTCATCTGCTTAAAGCATGTGGGGTTGACATGCGATCCCTTCACTGTCAGTTTCCCCCACCTGTAGGATCCTTCCTGCCTTCTCTAGCACCCATTCTTCCGCCCCTCCCAGCAGCCCCATTGGTGAAGATGGGGGCAGTTTTTGCCGGCTCAGATGTGGACTCAGGCTGGGCTGAGCCTGAGCAGAGCTATAGCCTGCCACCACCCACAGTGGCTGTTAGGCTGCGCGGAACAGGGCAGACGAGGAGCTCCCAGTACCCAGTGCCAGCATTCACCACCGTGGGGGTCATGGCAACCCTGTGATGGGCAGCAGGAGGGAGGTGGAACCCCCATTCTCACCCCAGCACTGCCAGCCTCTGCCTTGGCTGTGAGTGGGTGAATGCTCAGGAATGAGGGTCCTTAGTGGGGAGGTCAGTGGTGGAGACTTGGATTACAAACTAAGCAAATAACCAACTTGTAGCAGTTTCAGCCTCAGAGAAGCTTCAGGTTCAC
>JAJIBD010027388.1:0-16031 GCA_021461705.1 Cryptotis parvus
TTTGCCTCTAAAGGCTGGGGTCAGCACTGCCTGGCAGGTAACTGTTAATTCTAATAAAATAAAATAAAATAAAATAAAATAAAATAAAATAAAGTAAAATGGAAATCTTGCTCCAGGGATCTTTTTTAGTTTCTGGAGAAAGAGGTGCTAAGCTTAAGATGTTTTTCAGACCAATTTTCAACCAGTGCTTTGGATATTGAGCAAAAATTAGGTTAACAGAAGAATTTTACATACCTGGAAAATTTCCAGGGAAGACTGAAAGATTCTGGAGTGGGAAATAAATTGATATTATCACTGTATCTTTTGGTATACAAGAGAAATGGTAAGGCACAAGATGCAGGGAAGTAGCTCACCATCATTTAGGAAATTAGAGAGGTCCAGAATTATGTGCTTCTGGTGCAAGTTAGATGAACAGTTGCATTGCTCTGGGGGAGAAGTGACCCTCCAAGTATAAAATGAATAAACGAATGAGTCCATTTGTTTTCTGACTCCTGTGTGAAGAATATTGCATATACTCAGCAGAAAAAAAAACAAAAAACAGAGACCTAATTTTTATTGCAGAGAGGCTTAAAATTATCTCTCCTAAATCTTATACTGTGTTCTCGGGATCTTGTCTTTCAGAAAGACAAAGGCAAATTAAAGTGAATATTAGAAATGGGTGAAGGAATAGAAAGATTAATTTAAAGAGGGGAAAGGATAAAGAATTTTGTTGCTGTTTTTGAGCCATACCTGGCAGTGCTCAAAAACTTACTTCTGGCTCTGCACTCAGAGATCATTCGGTGGTGTGCAGGAGACTATATGTAGTGTTGCAGATTAAATATGGGTTGGTTGAGTGCCTGTCCCTTCCTTGTGAACTATCCTTTTCAATCCTCAGAATAAAGAAATTCTTAAAAATTAATTTAATTTAATAGTAAATATTAAATTAATATTTACTATTAAATGTTCAGAGCCTCACAACAAGCCAGACGACCCCCGCCCGACTCCATGGGGGCCGCCGTTTTACCATCCAGACTTCTTTCTCATCACAACTCCACCCAGCAGACCAGACTATCACAGCCCGGCTCGGCTGGTTCATCAATAATCGCTCTATTTAGAGGTGACTACAAGAGTATGCCACCCGCCCGGCAAGCCTGGCAAGCTGCTCGTGTCGGATTTGATATGCCAAATACCAGTAACATTTATATTAGGTCATTCCCATGACCTAATATAATGGTTTGAGGCTCTTTATGCTCCTGGAGCAAGCGGATGCCTTTGGGTTCTACTAGCATGAGACAGGACATATAGAGATATTACTGGTGCCCGCTCTAGCAAATAGATGATCAACGGGAAGATGATAGTGATAGATAGCAAATATTAAAAATAGTTGCCTAAGGACTTAAGGACTTAAGTGACATGGGCCAGAGCTTCTGACATGGGGCAGAGCTGCTACTGGCTCTCACTGTGCTCAGATGCTCATGAGGAGCCCGAGAGGGATGGCAGGTTCTAGCCCTGACCAGCCACCCCAGCAGAGCCTCACAACAAGCCAGACGACCCCCACTCCATGGGGACCTCCATTTTCCACATCCGACTTCCCCTGTGTCAGAACTCCACACAGCAGACCAGCCTATCACAGCCCAGCTCATTGAGATCCACCCTGCTGCAGTCTTTTTAATCCAGCCCAGGCATGCTGATCCAGAGAAAGACATGGGGGCAGAGCTGCTACTGGCTCTCACTGTGCTCAGATGCTCATGAGGGAGCCTGAGAGGGATGGCAGGTTCTAGCCCTGGCCCGCCACCCCAGCAGAGCCTCACAACAAGCCAGACGAGAACTCAAGACACCACTCCATGAGGACCTCCATTTTCCACATCCAGACTTCCCCCTCGTCAGAACTCCACCCAGCAGACCAGCCTATCACAGCCCGGCTGCGCGGTTCATCAATAAATGCTGGATTTTGAGATGACTACAAGAGTATGCTACCCACGGCAGAGCCTGGCAAGCTACCTGTGTCGTATTTGATTTGCCAGATACCAGTAACGATTATAGACCTCATTCCCATGACCTAATGGAATGGTTTGAGGCTCTTTATGTTCCTGGAGCAAGCAGGTGCCCTTGGGCTCTACTTGCATGAGACAGGTCATATGGAGATGTTACTGGTGCCCGCTCGAGCAAATCGATGTTGAACGGGAAGACAGTGACAGTGAAGGACTTAAGGATGTCATTGTGAGATTGGTAGGTAGAGAATAACTGCCATGTAAATGCCTGATGTAGAAGCAATGAGGTAAATGAAGTGAGACTTGAAATGCCTCTGTTTTGAAGTGTTCTCAAAAGGGAGGGAGGAATATATTGTAGCTTTGATAAACTAATAGCCTTTCTTCCATTCATTGGAAATCAGATAGATCTTACACACAACTCTGGACACAGACATGACTGACTGGCATAGACTTTGCTTTTCTAGCCTCTTGCTTTCCATTCATTCTCATTTTAGGCAGCAAAGAGAATGAAAAGATAAAGTGAGTTTGAGCAAGGTTTACCATGGTTATTTCAAGCATTTTGTTACTTTAGTTACATTGATTTGTTGGAAGAATTTTAGCATCTAGATTACCCATTGGAAATAGGGAAATTAGTACAGGACAATCGCTGTAGAAATTGAGGCTTTATTGCAGAGTTCATTAATCCATAGACTCAGCTTCTCCTTGATGTGTTCCTTTTCTTTACTTACATTTGGATTAGTTTCTCACCAAGTCTTTGATTCAAGTTGTTCCCACAAAGAATTGGGGGTATCCCATTGTTCTATGGGCAGAGCTTTCACTACAAATGACTTTATGGCTCTGCTTTGTCTGGAAACTCCTGAAGGGTTCTGTCCTCTCAGTTTTGCTGACCTCAATGAAGTAGAATCATAAAGCAGCAGCAAAACAAGTTATGGGAAAGGAAACTTCTGAGTCATGCTTGTGTGGCTGACTTGTGTATGCCCCCAGGTCATATGGTGGGACCCTAACTCCCTAGTTACCTTAGAATGTGACTGTACTTAGAGGTAGAACCTTTACAAAAGTCGTTAAGTTAAAATAAGATGTAGGTCATTAGGATGGGTCCTACATGTAGAATGTTGATTGTCTTCGAAAAAGGAGATTTCACAACACATGCAAATGAAGCATGCAAGGAGACAGGCATCTACACATCAGAGAGACGTTGGGACAAACTCATCTTGTCAGCACTGACTTTCTGAAATCATGAGAAACCTCATGTATGAATTAGGTTACCCAATCTGTGGTGCTTTATCTGGTAGAACAGTAACAATGTAAAGATGCAAGTGATGTGAGTTAGAGAATTGACTGGAAGAGTTCTGAATGGAAGGTTAGATATAGGGGCTTATATTTCTCCCATTGTGAGACCTTAGACAAGTCTCTTGGTGTCTTGAGTTCTCAGTTTCCTACTGTGTAAAACAAGAAACTCATAAAACATGAAAACCTACTGTTTTTTCCATTTGAAGTTCCCTCTTCTGCTTCTAGTAGTTCATCATGAGGTAAGGCTCTTGTGGGAGGACATGACTTTGAAATTTCACTCGTTGCACTGTTTCCTGTCCTGGCCCCTACTTGACCTGCCATAGGAACTTGCCTATTTGTGTTCACATATCCTTGAATCTAGGGGACTATCTGCCTGGAGACATAATTAGCCTAATTGCTAACCTGCCCCACTGCAAGCCTTCTGCAAGGAGGTCAACTGCAGGTGGGGAACTGATATAAAAACTTCTTGAACAACATTTGGCTCAAGCCTAGGCAAACAGGACACAAGTAGGCGCCTTCTATTCCTCCCCTACCTCTACTGACCTCTTTTCCCATCCTCTGGTAGTTCAGAAGCTCTTCTCCTCTAGCCCCATTTTGTGCCTTCTAACCTGAGGGCAGGACGGAGCTGGCTTGGCCTAGCATATGAGGAATTAACCACTGCTGGGTGCAAGAGTCCCTTTTGTTATCTGGGACAGGTAAAGTACAAAAATGGTAGGAAATAATTACTAATGGAATTAGAGCTTAAGTGTCCAAAATGTCATCCTTTTTATTAGGATATTTGGTGTTCCCCAATTGCTCCTGATCCCTGGCACCCTGAAGGTCTACATCTGAGGAATAAACCATGATCCTTCCCCTTTTCATTAGTGTTATTGCATTGCTGTTGCTTTGTGGGAAGAAATTCTCTGACATTATGGTTCAAATCATACTATCTCCCATACTTTATGTAGAAATCCTAATTTCCATATCTCAACTGCAGACTTCTTGGGGTGGGGAACAAGGCATAGCAGATATGACTAACTAAGATGAAGTCATACTGAAGGAAGGGAGATCCCCACCAAGTTAAATGCATTCCTTATGAAAAGAATACCCTGGAAAAGAAGGGCATGTACAAAGGGCAACGGATGTTGAGATACAACAGACACTCTGTGTACAAGAAATGCTGATGACTTCCAGTGAACCCCTGGAACTAGGGAGATAGGTATAAAACAGGTTCTTCCTCATAACTTCATAAATAACTAGACATATAGCTATATTGATTTTGCCTTCTGCAAAAAAGACATTTATAGCCGTGGATAATTTAGGTATGTATAATAACAACTGAAAGCCACACAGTAGAGGCAGACAGGTCATAGGCAGCCAAGAGAAGCTCATATCTGTCCGTGGCTTGGTTTCAAGGTCTAATGACATGCTTTCAGAGATCCTATGCAATTGCAAGCTCATGTTGCTCTCCCCTGTTTTAGCTTCTGGACCAAAGAAACAATATTTCATCCTGTAGATTAAGCTGCGCTGTAGATTAAGCTTTACCTAAAAGATATATAAAAGTGCCTTCAGGTTGATGGGCACAAAATGACTGGACGTGGGTTGGTCCTTCCAGCTCCACCTTACCCAATTAATATAGATCTTTAAAAAATGTTGGAAAAAGGGCACTAGCTTCTCTTTGCCTAAAATTTGTGATGATTTTGTTAGGAATATTTATCTTTTCTTTATAGTCTTCATATATGAGTCCTAAAAATAGATATCTTGAGGAGAGCAACTTTAGTGTGTATATTATTATTATTATTAATTATTATTATTATTATTATTATTATTATTATTTTGGGACGACAGCGACATCTGTCAGGCAAAACCTTTGATTGAAGATTATGTGGTCAATTCCATTGTGGAGCTGTCCACCAAGAGATTCCCATGTCCAACGTTTCAATTCAGCCTTTTGGAACTGAGTTCCCATGAATGGTCTTGGTGGACATGATGAACTCAGATAGTCTCTCACCCTGTCCATTCCATTCTAGGCCATGGGTCCCAATGTGGAATTCTTCGGCCGATCTTCTCGGTCCTATCTTGGCATTGAAATCACTGATTATGATTTTGTAGAAGGTGTGATGGGTTTTTTTTTTTGCTTTTTTGGGTCACACCCCGCAATGCTCAGGTGTTACTTCTGGCTCTGCACTCAGGAATTACTCCTGGCGGTGCTCGGGGGACCATATGGGATGCCGGGAATCGAACCCGGGCCGGCAACTACCAACTGGGAACTCTTTGGCGCCATTACAGCAACATGAGAAGATGCTATCATTGACCACATTGATGAAGAATGCAACCGACTGGTTCAACACCTCCATGATTGCGTGAAGAATGCCAAGAGAGAGAAGGACACAAAAGGACGCCTGTCTTCAAAAACTCTCAAGCTCATTCACCAATGTGGTAAAGCGAGAGCCTCCGGCAACCAGATGCTAACATCCAAGCTTGCACAGAGGTGCAGAGAAGCGATAAAGGAAGAACTCAAGGAGAGAAGAGCAGAAGTGCTGGAGGATGCAGCGGAAGCCAGGAAAAGCATTCACAACGCCTAACTGTCCTTCACCAATTATAAGAAAAAAATGAGTGCCCTCTGACATCCTGATGGTTCTATTGCATCTTCCAGGCAGGAAATGGAGATTATCCATGACTTCTACTCAGAACTCTTTGATAACCACATCTACCTACCCATATACCAAATTCCAGAGGATGGATATGTCATTCCCAATGTTCTCCCTCTGCAATCCAACATGCCATTTCATCGGCAAAGAAAGGAAGAGCACCAGGCCCAGACAAGATCAGATCCGAACACCTGAAGAATCTGCCATACTTATCAATACACAGGCTCGGCTCTTCACATGCTACCTGTGTGAATGCAAGGTGCCCTCCCAATGGAAAACCAGCAGGACAGTTCTACTGTTCAAGAAGGGAGACATTCACGACATTGAGAACTATCGCCCCATCTGCCTGTTGTCTGTTATCTACAAACTGTTCACTCAAGTCATCATGGACAGGATTGGGAGAACATTAGATGAAGAACAACCATGCAGGAAAGCTGGCTTCCAAAAAGGATTTGGCAAAATTCGACCATATCCACACGGTAACCAAGCTCATTGAGGTCTATTGAGAGTTCAAGATGCTGCTCTGTCTCACGTTCATTGATTTAAAGACAGCCTTTGATTCTGTGGAGACTGAAGTGGTCATAGAAGCCCTAACCAAACAAGGCGTTCAAACCCAATACATCAAGATCCTTTGTGAGCTATATTACAGTTTTACCAGGATCTCACCATTCTACAGGGAAGTGATCATTGACGTCAAAGAGAGGAGTTAGGCAGGGTGATACCATTTCACCAAAACTCTTAAGCACCACCCTCGAGAACATCATGCGACAATTAGAATGGGAAGGAATGGAAGTAAAGATAGACGGCTGGCAACTACACCACCTCTGCTTCACTGACGACATCGTTGTAATAACACCAATCATCAGCCAAGTGGCACAAATGCTGGCTGACTTTGACCGAGAATGTGAAAAATAGGTATACAACTGAATCTCAACCAAACTATGTTCATGAAAAATGAACTAGTTCCAGAGGCCCCATTCACTCTCAATGGAACAAACATCTCTGAATGCAGCACCTATGTGTACCTAGGTCGAGAAATTAACATGATGAACGACCTAAAACCTGTTTTGTGAGTAGGAAAAGAGTGGTATGAACTGCCTTCAAAAACATTGAAGAATAACCAAAAGGACAAAGAACCTCCAGCTCCAGGCACATCTCTTTGACTCTACTGTTCTCCCCTGCATTAACATACGCCTCAGAGACCTGGGCCCTATGAAAGCAGGATGCGAATGCTTTTCAGGTCTCCCAAAGAGGAATAGAAAGAGCTATGCTTGCAATATCACGCCTCACTCAAGAGAGAGAAGGAATCTGGAGTTCCGACCTCTGTCGCTATTCGAAAATCAAGGCTGTGGTCTTGTTCGGCAGGGTATCAAAAATCAGATGGGCTGGTCATATGCGATCTGTAGATGACCGCTGGACTAGAGCCATTACCAATTGGATCCCACGGGACATCAAAAAATCGTGTGACTGCCCACCTACAAGATGGTCAGACTTCCTTACCAGGAACCTGAACAAAAGGTTTGAAGTTCTCAGTGTTCCTGAAACAACCAAATGCCATTGGGCTACACTGGCATGTGATAGGGTCAAATGGTAATATTACTGGTGCCCGCTAGAGCAAAACGATGAATAACGGGATATCAAGTGATCAAGCGATTCTTATTTTTTTATTATTATTATTATTATTATTATTATTATTATTATTATTATTATTATTATTATTTATTATGGCTCTGCCAGTGCCTGAGTCGTGTCCTACATAGCTCCTAGGGCCTGCTCACCATGCAGGCGGCCATGCCTACTGGACTTGGAGCAAGAATTGGGGGCCTCCACCCAGTCCCCAGCCTCCGGGCTCAGTAGGTGTGACCCTGAGCTCCAGCCACCACAGCCAACCTCTGCAAGACAGAAACTCCAGATCCACAGCTGTACAGGCACACTGGAGGCTCTGCCGCCATGGTTTAATCTTAGACTCAATGTATTTTAGCACCAGGTCCTTTTCAGGATCTTTCTCATTAGTACACTCCAACAATTATTCTATTTGCATCAAACTGGAGAGTTTATGGGGAATGTGGAATTATGAGAGACTCACACACACAGGGCAGAGCTGCTACTTGCTGTCCTTGTGCCTAGCTGATCACGAGGCATCTGGGAGGGATAGCAGGTTCCAAACCCTAGCCCACCATCCCAGCAGAGCTTCGCAAGAAGCCAGAGGAACCCCCCACACCATGAGGGCTGCCGTTTTCTACATCCAGACTCCCCTCTCATCGAACTCCACCCAGCAGAAGAGCTGATTGCAGCCCGGCCGCCCGCATGCGGTTCATCAATAAATGCTTGATTCTTGAGGTGAGTAGAAGATTATCCCACCTGCACGGCAAAGCCTGGCAAGTTACCCGTGTTGTATTTGACATGCCAAATACCAGTAACAATTATAGACCTCATTCCCACGACTTGATGGAATGGTTTGAGGCTCTTTATGTTCCTGGAGTGGGCAGATGCTCTTGGGCTATCTCGCATGTGACAGGACATATTGAGATGTTCCTGGTTGCCCACTTAAGTAATCGATGATCTATGGGAAGTCAAGTGATCAAGTGATTATTATTATTTTGCTGAACACCTGGCAATGTCCATGGGTTACTCTGGCTTTGCATTCAAGAGTCATTCCGGTCAGTGCTCAGGGACCATATGGGATGCTGGGGATGAATCGGGTCAGCAGCATTCAAGACAAACACCCAACCCACTGTGCTATCACTCTGGCCCTACTGTGTATCTTATTAGCATTGACTTTAAACCTCTGTCCAGGAATTAGTGCTCGAACACAGAAATTTTCCTGTTATTCTACAGAAGTGATTTCTGCTTAAAATAAGTTATGTCTTGATTATGCAGTGACACTTTGATAAATATTGGTAAGTAGATATTCTTCTTATAAATAATGTTTTTTTAATTCTACCTTGGTGAAATATTTCACTATTTTCACTTGGTGTGAAAGGTTGAAAACTACTACCCTAAAGATATATAAAAGCACCTTTAGGTTGATGGGCACAAAATGACTGGACGTGGCTTGGTCCTTCCAACTCCACAGCTGCTCCAAAAAAGGGCTCTCATCTGAGCCATGTGGTATGTATCATATTCATTTCAAAAATTCCTCTGCTATCCCTAGAGATTCAAAATGTTGTATCCACTTTATACACCTCAGTGCTTAGGAGCTTAAGCAAGGGAAGTCATATTGGTCTATTTCCTGGTTTTTTAAACTTCAGCAAAGGCTTTGATATTATTGTAACCAGATTCTCCACGGTGTAATAACAATGGCAATATATCATGCTGTGGCATCTGGGCTATAACCTTCCTCCAGCATGGCTCACAGGTCCTAAAGTTCCTTCTCATACCACTTATACATTGGTCCCAATTGTTTGACTTCTAAATTTCCACTTCGCAGGGAATGTTTTGATCACTTTTATTTCTCTACAGCTGTGTATAGTTTATGGCAGCTCGTCCACCCTCCATTAGTATTTGTTAAATGAATGAACAAGTGAATGAATACGTCATGTTTAGTTCTGAACCCAAAAGCTGTACCAAAGCTGGGAGAGGATGCGTGGCTCATTAAGTAACGCTGCTTTCTGGTGCCTGAAGTACTCAAAACAGCTTTGATTCAAAATGTTGGCAAAATAGACTGCCTCCACTATTTTGACTTTTTCAGAAATGAATTGATGAGGTAATACATTTTGAAGCAATGCCACAGAAATATACCATGCTGTGCTTTTGAAACTGAAGTACAACAGGGGGTTGTGCTTCTCTGTCCTTATCAGAGCTGAAAGAAATTTGCTTATTGATCTCAACTTATATTTGCTGATGCAGAAGTGGTCTTCCTCCTGGAAGATTGTTTTATATTTCTTCATGTGTGGAAGAAGAGACTTGGCACATAAAAATATGTAATCTGCTATATGGAAGCAGCCAGCCAGGCTGTCCTTGGCTATTGTAACACCCCTCAGCTTTTAAGACGATTTGCTGAAAGGATCTAAATAAACGCTTGATTGTAACGCTTACATGTTAAGTTTTTTGAACTCTAGAGCAATGCTCGCATTTCGTTTATGTAGTCTTGATTTATTAACCTGTTTTAATTACCCTTGCACATTTAATTGCACAGATAAATATTCTTGGAAAATTCTCTCCTTAGGAGATAAAGAGGGAGAGAGAGGTGTAGGTCTGGCTCTTCTATTTCAATCTTCTGTTTTCTCTGTGGGCTTCCCTCATTGACAGCATATTTGAATCTGGTCTCAGAGTTCTTTCTAAGGATTTCAAGCAGCTACTGTCCATTTCGAGAGATCAAAGCCTCTATTTCTTAGCTCAGACATGTGGTACTGTTATGCCTCATTAACTAAAACAAACAAAATAAAATAAAAATAATGTAAAGTAAATAAACTAAATCATTTTGTAATTTATCACTTAAAATAGGTCACCAATGCTTTCCCATAGAGGACCAATAAGCAATTTAGACTGTGCAAGTCACATGATCATTTGTTGCACATAATATTACATATTCCTGTTTACTATTTTGTTTGTTTTGTTTGTTTTAGTGCTTTTCTAACAATTATCAGCAACTGTAAGTCATTCTTAGCACCATAGAAAAGTGAGCTGCAAAATATTTTGAGTCTTTGACCATTTTTATTCTGATTCCTTATGTTAAACATCATGTTTATAAAATAAATAAGTATGATGTGAGAAATGCTCATTCAGTGCTGGTATCACTGTAGCACTGTCTTCCTGTTCATCGTCGATTTGCTCGAGCAGGCACCAGTAACATCTCCACATCACCTGTCACATGCAAGTAGGGCCCAAGGGCACCTGCTTGCTCCAGGAACATAAAGAGCCTCAAACCATTCCATCAGGTCATGGGAATGAGGTCTAAAATTGTTACTGGTATTTGGCATATCAAATACGACACGGGTAGCTTGCCAGGCTCTGCCGTTCAGTGCTGGTAGAAGTATTGAATAGTCCAGCCTCTTTTTGAGAACAGTATGGATACTTCTCAACAGAATAGGAATTTAGCAACCATATGACCCAGCTATTCTGCTTCTTGGCATTTATCCCAATGCCCTAAGAGTTTTTGAAACCAGATTACAAGAAGAGTTTTGGGGTCCTTGGGGTAAATGATATTTGCACTCAGAAAAGACATTTGCACTCCTATATCCATTGTCAGATAATTCATAATCATTAAAATCTGGAAGCAACCCAAGCCTCCATGAGAAGTTTATAGATGAAGAAGCCATTTTAGAGCAGCATCATGGGCACAACATTTGACTCAGGATCATCATTTCTCCCTCAAACCTCCCCAGTCAGGGTCCCCTGTCCCCCTCTCACAAGTAGCACGGCCTCCACATTTCTTCACCCTTCCATTATTCACTGTAAACATACAAAGACATCATAACTGTAGGCACCTAGCCACATAACAACACACAAGAAACAGCTCTGGACTGCAAAGATCACAATGGTAAAGCATGCACAACCCCCGTTGGGCTAGTAGTGAGTGAAGATGCTAGCCTGGATGACTCAACAGTAATAACCAGCTATATGACATCTTTGATAAGGAATTTAGACAGAAATTGTCAAAGATGTAGAAGGAGCTCAAAAAACAACAACAATGGAATAGACTGCCATAAAAAAAAACAAGAGAGTAGAATGCAGAAATGAAGAAACTACAAACAGAAATGACAGGTCTTAAAGACTTGATGGGTAAAATGAGAAACTCATTGGACAGCCGCAGCATCAGAGTAAGAGTTGTTGAGGACAAAATCAGAGAGCTCCAAGATGAAGTGTAGAAAATCTCCAGACAACAGCGGAAGAGGGAAAAATGTCTCAAAATAAAGGAATAGATGACAAGAGAACTTTGGGATGAATTAAAAAAGAAATAACATAAGAATAATTGAGGTCCCACAGGACTAGGGAAATGATTTGATGAAGAAGCAACAAAGACATCATTGCTGAGAAAGTTCCCAGACTGAAGAAAGTACGAAGTCAGATCCAGGAGACCTGAAGAGTACCAGCCAAAAAATTAAAAAAATACTCAAAGATATCCTAGTCAGAAGGACGGTAACCATAGATAAAGATAGAATAATTAAAGCAGCAAAATCAAAGAAGAAAATTATATACAGAGAAGAATATTTAAGATTTACAGCAGATTTATCAGATAAAACTTTCCAGGCCTGAAGACAGTAATGTGATACAGTGAAAAAACTCAATGAAATATATGCTTCACCATGAATACTTTTATCCAGGCAGACTCTCATTTCCAATTAGAAGGAACAATATACAGCTTTACAGATAAACAATAACTAAGGAATTTCATAGGCTCAAAACCATCTTTTACAAGAACTAAACTGCCACTTTAAGGCACAAGTCCACAAATGTGCTACTCTCCTGCAGAAAGATAGTACAAAACTCCATAGCAATAATCTCTCTCAATGTCAATGGGCTAAATATACCAGTTAAGAGACAGTCTTAGAATGAAATAGAATATAGAACCAAACATCTTGCTGCCTGAAAGAGACAATTTGAATATTCAGAGCAAACACAGAATTAAAGTCAAGATGAGAAGAAGACAATCCCTTCAAGACAATTCAAAAGTCAATGAAAAAAATTCTTCAAGCAAGCAACCTCCTCAAAAAAGGCTGCGATGGCCATAACAGTATCAGATGGCATAGATTTCAGGCTGAAAAAGGGTTTAAGAGACAGCAAGGTCAATTTTAATGATCAAGGGATATATATATATATATATATATTATTTATATATATAACACATATATTTATTTATATATATAACAATCTCTTAACAAAACAAAGGGATATATACCTATCCATCCATCTGTCCGTCTGTCCATCCATCCATCCATCCATCCATCCATCCATCCATCCATCCATCCATCTGTCCGATCCGTCCGACCAGATCCATCCGTCCATCCATCCATCCATCCATCCATCCATCCATCCATCCATCCATCCATCCATCCATCCGTCCGTCCGTCCATCCATCCATCCGTCTGTCCATCCATCCATCTGTCCATCCGTCAATCTGTCCATCCCGCCAGAGTTATGCTTGGAATATCACGTCTCACTCAAGTGAGAGAAGGAATTTGGAGATCTGACCTCCGTCGCTGTTCCAGAATCAGGGACGCTGTCTTGTTTGCCAAGGCATGGTAAAATCAGATGTAATGCGATTTGGAGGCGACCACTGGACTAGAAACCAGACTGGATCCCATGGGACATCAAAAGATCACTTGGTCGCCCACCTACAAGATGGTCAAACTTCTTCGTCAAGACCCTGAATGAGCGGTTTGAGGCTCTTTGTATTCCTGAAGCAAGCAGATGTCATTGGGCTACACTGGCACGTGATAGGGTCCAGGGAAATGTTACTGGCGCCTGCTCGAGCAAATTGATGAATAACAGGATTCAGGTGATCCAAGTGATATATATGTATATATATCTGTATATATATCCTTGATCACTTGACATCCTGTTGTCATCAATTTGCTTGAGCGCTGCATGGCAGCCAATCATATGTGCCAGTGTAACTATGGCATTGGTTGCTTCAGGAGCAGGAAGAGCCTCAAACCGCATCCAGGGTCTGAACGCAAGTCTGATCATCAGGTAGGTGGCGCGGCCATGTGATCTTTTGACATCCATGGGATCCAGTCGGTTTAACAGCTCTAGTCCAGCGGTCATCTCCAAATCAGCTTATGGTCATCTCCAGTCCATCTGATTTTCGATGACTCGGCAAATGAGACAGCATCCCTGACTCTGGAACAGCAATAGAGGTAGGGAGCTCCAGATTCCTTTTCACCTGAATGAGGCGTGATATTGCAAGCATAGCTCTTTTGATTTCTCTTTGGGGAGACCTGAATAGCATTCTCATCCTGCTTTCGTAGGGCCCAGGTCTCTGAGGCATATGTTAATGCAGGGAGAACAGTGGAGTCGAAGAGATGTGCCAGGAGTCGGAGGTTCTTTGTCTTTTAGCTATTTCTTTGATGCTTTTAAAGGCATTTCATGCCACTCTCTTCCTCCTGCACAGCTTAGGTTTTAGACATATATATCACTATATATATCATATATATATCACTGCTTAGGTTTTAGACTATAATATATATATATATATCACCTGCACAGCTTAGGTTTTAGACATATATATATATGTTAGACATATATATCTATATATCACTGTATCACTGTATCACTGTTTTCCCGTTCATCATCAATTTGCTCCAGCGGGCTCCAGTAACATCTCCATATGTCCTGTCTCATGCAAGTAGAGCCCAAGTGCACCTGCTTGCTCCAGGAACATAAAGAGCCTCAAACCATTCCATCAGGTCATGGGAATGAGGTCTATAATTGTTACTGGTATTTGGCATATTAAATACGACAATACAAAGGCAAAGGAGATTTTATCCATGACTTCTACACAGATCTCTTTGATAGCCATGTCCACCTGCCCACATACCAAATTCCACAGGGTGATATATCATTTTCAATGTTCTCCCTTCCGAAATCCGACATGCCATTTCATTGTAAAGAAGGGAACAGCACCAGGCCCAAAGTCAGACCCGAACACCTGAAAATCTGCCATCATTACTCATAAATACACTTGCTCGGCTCTTCACACACTAGCTGTCCGAATGCAAGGTGCCCTCCCAATGGAAAACCAGCAGGACAGTTCTACTGTTCAGGAAGGGAGACATTCACGACATCGGCAACTATCACCCCATCTGCCTGTTGTCCGTCATCTACACTCGAGTCATCCCTGAACAGGATTGGCAGAACACTAGATGAAGGACAACCATGTGAGCAAGCTGGCTTCCGGAAAGGATTCAGCACAATCGACCATTTCCACACGGTAACCAGGCTCATTGAAGTTTGTAAGGAGTAGAAGATGCCGCTCTCACATTCATTGATTTAAAAGAAAGCCTTTGATTCTGTGGAGACCGAAGCATTATCGAAGGCCTAGTCAAACAGCGTGTTCAAACCCAATACATCAAGATCCTTCATGAGCTGTCTTACGTATTCACCACCAGGATCTCATCATTCTACAAGGAAGCAATCATTGATGTCAAAGAGGGGTTCGACATGGTGATACCATTTCACCAAACTCTTCAGCGCCACCCTCGAGAACATCATGTGACAATTAGAATGGGAAGCAGTGGGAGTGAAGATAGATGGTCGGCAACTACACCACCTCTGCTTTGCTGGTGACATTGTTCTAATAACATCAAACATTTGCCAAGCGGCATAAATGCTGGCTGACTTTGACTGAGAATGTGGAAAGATAGGTCTACAGCTGAATCTGAAGAAAACTATGTTCATGAAAAATGAACTAGTTCCAGAGGCCCCATTCACTCTCAATGGAACAGACATCTCTGAATGTAGCAGTTATGTGTACCTATGTTGAGAAGTCAACATGATGAATGACTAAAACCTGAGCTGCGCGGGAGGAAGAGAGCGACATGGAATGCCTTCAAAGGCATCAAAAAATAGCTAAATGGACAAAGAACCTCCAGCTCTGGGCACATTTCTTTGACTCAACTATTCTCCCTGCATTAACATATGCCTCAGAGACCTGGGCCCTATGAAAGCAGGATGAGAATGCTATTCGGGTCTCCCAGAGAGGAATTGAAAGAGCTATGCTTGGAATATCACGCCTCACTCAAGTGAGAGAAAAATCTGGAATTCCGACCTCTGATGCTATTCCAGAATCAGGGATGCTGTCTCGTTTGCCAAGGCCTTGAAAATCAGATGGGCTGGGCACGTAATGCGATTTGGAGATGACCGCTGGACTAGAGCCATTACCGACTGGATCCCATGGGATGTCAAAAGATCATGTGGCCGCCCACCTACAAGATGGTCAGACTTCCTCGTCAAGTCCCTGAAGGAACGGTTTGAGGCTCTTCATATTTGAATCAACCAGATGCCATTGGGCTACATTGGCATGTGATAGGGTCCAATGGAAATGTTACTGGGGCCCACTCGAGCAACTCGATGAATAACGGGATTCAAGTGATCAAGTGATCAAGTGATCAAATACGACCGGGGTAGCTTGCCGGGCTCTGCCGTGCGAGTAGCATAGTCTTGTAGTCATCTCTAAGTCCAGCATTTATTGATGAAC